>OX638132.1:97435756-97707431 GCA_951804985.1 Dryomyza anilis
TTTGTTGGACTTTATGTACTTTTTGTACTTTTGGAACTTTTTGTACTTTTGGTATTTTTGATACTTTTTGTACTTTTTTATTACTTTTTGTACTCTATGTAGGTACTATTTATACATTTTGTACGCTTTGTACTTTTTGCACTATTTGTATTCTTGTTTTTGTAGTTTTTTTACTTTTTCGACTTTTTGTACTTTTTGTACATGTTGGACTTTTTGTACTTTTGGTACTTTTTGTACTTTTGTTTTTTTTTTGATAATTTTTGTATTTTTTTATTAGTTTTTGTACTGTATGTAGGTACTATTTATACTATTTATACATTTTGTACGCTTTGTACTTTTTGCACTATTTGTATTCTTGTTTTTGTAGTTTTTTTACTTTTTCGACTTTTTGTACTTTTTGTACATGTTGGACTTTTTGTACTTTTGGTACTTTTTGTACTTTTGTTTTTTTTTGATAATTTTTGTATTTTTTTATTAGTTTTTGTACTGTATGTAGGTACTATTTATACTATTTATACATTTTGTACGCTTTGTACTTTTTGCACTATTTGTATTCTTGTTTTTGTAGTTTTTTTACTTTTTCGACTTTTTGTACTTTTTGTACTTTTTGTACTTTTGGTACTTTTTGTACTTTTGGTTTTTTTGATAATTTTTGTACTTTTTTATTAGTTTTTGTACTGTATGTAGGACTATTTATACTATTTATACATTTTGTACTCTTTGTACTTTTTGCACTATTTGTATTCTTTGTACTTTATGTAATTATTGTACTAGTTTACTCTTTTCACATTTTTGTACACTTTCAACTTCTGTTTTTTTTGTGTAGTAAATAAAAATACAAACCTTATGAGATGTATATTTTATTTGATACTCAGAATTTTGAAAAGTTCCCATTAAAGCCATTTAACAGATTATTAAAGTCCTTAAATAAACTGAAGCATACTTAAAAGCAAATATGCAGATTTATTTAATTTTTATACGCATATTTCGAGTTGGTTTTTAAATATGGCGACAACTCATCATGATCCTCATCATTATTATAATCATCATCGGCGTCATGCTTGAGCTCATAAGACTGAATAAGAAAATCCTTGCTTAATACGCTGACAAACAAGGAGCTACGCATGTAAATCAACGACAAGGATGACGCGCCGACGAGCTTTGAATAAATTATTGACGATAATCAACATTTTTGTTTTTACTTTTACAGAAAATGAGGATTTTTCTGTGTTTTTTTTTAATATGAGGTCTGTTGGGCTCTGCGAATATTCAGTGCAACTGAGCGTGTACAAAAAAACATAAATAAAAAAAAAAATTAAACGAAATGAGTGCGAATTGCGAAATGAAAAATAAACCATTTTCCAGACATTACACGCCTCATGTAGCAGATTCATTAATTTTTCTCAATTTAGTCATTCGACGCACACACACAAAACACACAGCAACCATGTTTAATTCAACAAAAAAATTAGCGAAATGGAAAAATTCCAATTATAAATCTTGTTATTGACACATTTTTGCAGCAAATGAAATGCAAATGTTGGCAACCCTAAGGGATGGGTTTATTTTTTATTATTTAAATATTAACAAAACTGTCGAATATATGATAAATATATTTTATATGTTTTTTGCGTGAATGATTTACAGTTTTTAAAATTGGTTAATAATATAAAATATTTTGTAATTATTTTACTTTTGTATTTATTGTAGTGTTTGTACTTATAAAATGAGCATTATTTTTTACTTTTTTTTTCTTTTTGTACGCATTGTACTTTTTGTAATTTCTGACTTTTTATACTTTTTATAGCTTTTTTTATACTAAAAAAAAGTACAAAAAGTACATGAGTTACAAAAAGTACAAAAAGTACAAAAAGTACAAAAAGTACAAAAAGTACAAAAAGTACAAAAAGTACAAAAAGTACAAAAAGTACAAAAAGTACAAAAAGTACAAAAAGTACAAAAAGTACAAAAAGTACAAAAAGTACAAAAAGTACAAAAAGTACAAAAGGTACGAAAAGTACAAAAAGTACGAAAAGTACAAAAAGTTCAAAAGGTACAAAAAGTACGAAAAGTACAAAAAGTTCAAAAGGTACAAAAAGTACAAAAATTCAAAAGATACAAAAAGTGCAAAAACTAAAAAAAATACAAAATGTACAAAAAAGAAAAAAAGTATAAAAAGTACAAGAAGTACAAAAAGCTCAAAAAGTACAAAAACTACAAAAAGTACATCAAGTACAAAAAGTACGAAAAGGACAAAAAATACAAAAAGTACAAAAAGTACAAAAAGAACAAAAAGTACAAAAGTACAAAAAGTAAAAAAGTACAATAGGTACAAAATGTACGAATAATACAAAAAGTACAAAAGTTCAAAAAGTGCAAAAACTAAAAAAAGTACAAAATATAAAAAAAGGTACAAAAACTAATAAATGTACAAAAATATAAAAAGTACAAAAAGTGCAAAAACTAAAAAAGTACAAAATGTACAAAAAGTACAAAAAGTACAAGAAGTACAAAAAGTACGAAAAATACAAATAGTACAAAAAGTACAAAAAGCTCAAAAAGCTCAAAAAGTGCAAAAACATAAGGTACAAAATGTACGAAAAGTACGAAATGTACAAAAAGTACAAAAAGTTCAAAAGGTACAAAGTTGCAAACACTAAAAAAAGTACAAAAAGTGCAAAAAACATTAGATTTTTTAGTAAACATTTTAATTTTTATTGAAAATTTGATTTTTTAATTTAAATTTTTTAGTAGAAATTGCATTTTTAGTCAAAAATGTAATTTATAGGTCAAAATTGAAATTTTTGCGAAAAACTGAATTTTCAATGAATTTAATCTATATTGAAAAATTTAATTTTTAGTTAAAAATTTAAATTTTAGTGAAAATGTAATTTTATAGTAAACATTTAATTTATAGTTGAAAATTTAATTTTTAATAATAAATACAGTTTTTAATGAAAAATTGAGTTTTTAATGAATAATTGTATTTATACCCTACACTAAGAGTGAAAGGGCATATTCAGTTTGGTACGTCGTTTGTAACACCCTGAAGAAAGCATCTCCGGTATGGAAAATTATATATATTCTTGATCAGCATGACCTCCTGACTCGATTTAGCGATGTCCGTCTGTCCGTATGTCTGTCTGTCCGTATGTCTGTCTGTCCTTCAGTCTGTCTGTTGAAATCACGATTACGGAAAAAGTAGAAGAGCTAGAGCAATGAAACTTAAGATTTAGATTACTTATATATCTAAGCTGTCTGAAGCCGGCCTCAGCAGTCCGGAGGTAGCCCGCTGGACTTGCATTCTGAAGGTCTCGTTTTCGAATCCCGGCTTGGTCATGGGCGCTCGTGGTGATATTAACCACAAAATCGTAGGGAATAGATTTCACTGTACAATGGATATAATCTGTCTGAGTGCTGTGGATCTTAGTAGACATTCCAAAAAAAAAAAAAAAGCTGTCTGAACGAGAAAATTGGCATGATCGATCTATTGTGACCTGAGAACCGAACACTTATGTTCAAATACCTCATATAAAATGTACATCTACAGATCAATTTTACTGTATACGTGCTTAGGTAAACTTTTTTCATCAAATATATTTTACATCATGCTGAAATACATGTAAATAATGTTTTCCTGCGAAAATCGAAATTCGGTACACATACCCATTGGTAAATATTGATATCAAATGAATGGAAATTCTTCAGCGATGGAAAGTTTGTAGTTATTTTCAGGATTCGTATACCCTGGTGACCTATATACCAATTTAAATGGTAACCACACATATCCTAACTATCATAATAACACCTACTTTAAAATTTCCCATGTGATCTAACCTTCCCAACTGGTTTTAGTTTAATTTAAGTATGAGTGAAAATTTAATAATATTTTTTTTATTAAATATTATCAGTTACTAAAATGCACAAAATTAATTTGAAGGGTCATTCACTTATTTTGCACTGCTTCACTTTCTCATTCATCGCACTAAAATCGCATTTCGTCCTTTTCCTCATCCAATGAAGAAAACAGTAACTTGTGATGATTTCATTTCTCTTTTAATGTGTTTTGCCTTGCATTTGCTTTCATTTTGTGCTATTACTTATTATTTTCGCTGTGCTTTGAGTTCTTTGCATTTATTTTATCTGAATAACTTTTGAACGAACTGCAACACTAAACTACAACACTGAACTGCGATCCAACTGCCCTTTTTTTTTTTGTATTTGTTTTTTTGCCAACAATGGCAACACTTTAAATCAAGTTGCCAGATAATGCAATTCCGAATAGCGTTTGTCTTTTGTCTTGGCCATATCGCATTGTTGTAGCTGCTTTCTTGAAGTTTTATTTTTATTTTTATTTTTAATATTGTTGCTGCTGCTGTTGTTGTTGGCATTGTTGCCGTCTGTGTTCGACATGGCAGCATTTGACGTTGAGCGGATGTTTAAAGTTATTGCGAGCAAAAAGAATTGCGTGCATGTTGTTGAGACGGAGGATTGGAGGATGCAGGATAAAGGAGCCATCGCGTCAGTTTGTGATGGTGGCCGCAGGGTTCTGAGGCAATGGCACAAGTACGATGTAGAAACATATATTGTTGCTGACAAGTGACAGTAAAACTTTCACGGAATGCAATTGTTTTCGAAATTTGCAGCATTTTAGTTGGAGACTTTGGCAATTTAATTGAAGTGGGCAGCGAGTATTGGCAGCAGCGGAGATATTGTAATATTTATAATATTTAAAATTGAAATTTAAAGTATTAAAAATACAGATGAAAGTAATATTTGAAACTATTAAAACAAAAACATAACATTCGAATAAAACTAAAACAGTTAAAGATTAATAAATATATGAAATTTAATTTAAAATGTTAATTTATAAATACTAAAAATATTTAAAGAGTTTAAATTAAGAAAAAAGAAAACTAAATTGCTACTGTTAAAATGTAACCCAAAACATGACATTGTCTCGTATTATTCGAACTTAAAACCAACATCTACCTCCTCAATTGCAAATGCTTTCAACTCGACCGCCATGAAAAGCATAGAATTCCGTCTATTTAGGCGACAGCAACATAGCCTACCATGTGCTATGTTGCTGCCAATGGTTGCTCGGATTTGTTTAGCCAACACTGTTGCTGTTGCGGATGTTGTTGTTATTGTTGTTGTTGCATATATATTCACTAATGATTGCATTTGCAACACAGAGGCCAAACGGTAACAATGAAATTTTGCTGTTGTCCTTGTAGCTACAGCAGCAACATACTCTTGTTAGCAACAATCAAGAGTTGCAGGCAATATGCGTCTGTGTGTGTGTATTGCTGCTAAAGTGTGTTGTTGCTGCTCATTGATGGCATACAGTCACGATGTTGTTGGTGCGAACGCATGAAATGGCATCGACAACACACAAAGTGCAGCATCTTTAGAGACGAAAAATGTGCAAAATACAACGAAAAAAAAAACAAGAATGCTGTAGCTTGTGCTAAAAGCTAAATGATTTTGTTGTTCGTCTAAAATATGCAGCAGTATTTTGATTTCAATGCCATTTGTAACTGCACGATGCGAAGGACATTGTTCGATAGCTGCTTGAAGAAGCCGGTATTTATAGTGAACATTTTAATTTATAACGAAAAATTATTGAGAATAATAAATAATAAATTAAATTTTTAATGAAAAATTAAATTTTTAATAATAAATTGAATTTTAAATGAAAAATTGAATTAATAGAAATAATTGAATTTTTAGTGAAAAAATTTTACTTTTAGTGAAAATTTAATCATAAATGAAAAATTGAATTCTTAATGACAAATTGAATTTTTAGTGAATAATTGAATTTTAAGTGATAAATTTTACATGTAGTGAAAATTGAATTGTCAGTGAAAAATTTAGTTTTTAGTGACAAGGTGAATTTTTAGTAAAAAATTAAATTTTTAGTGAACAATTAAATTTTTAGTAAACAATTAAATGTTTAGTGAAAAATTAAATTTTTAGTGAAAAATTAAGTTTTTGGTAAAACATTGAATTTTTAGTGAAAAATTGAATTATTAGTGAAAAATTGAATTATTAGTGAAAAATTGAATTTTTAGTGTAAAATTGAATTTTTAGAGAAAAATTGATTTATAGTGAAAATTTGAATTTTTAGTGAAAATTTTAATTTTTAATGGAAAATTGAATTTTTAGTGAAAAATTGAATTTTTAGTGAAAAATTTAATTTTTAGTGAAAAATTGAATTTTTTAGTGAAAAATTGAATTTTTAGTGAAAAATTGAATTTTTAGTGAAAAATTGAATTTTTAGTGAAAAATTGAATTTTTAGTGAAAAATTGAATTTTTAGTGAAAAAATTGAATTTTTAGTGAAAAATTGAATTTTTAGTGAAAAATTTAATTTTTAGTGAAAAATTGAATTTTTAGTGTAAAATTGAATTTCTAGTGAAAAATTGATTTTTAGTGAAAAATTTAATTTTTAGTAAAAAATTTAATTTTTAGTGAAATTGTGCGCAATAAAAAAAAAAATTGAATTATTAGTGAAAAATTGAATTATTAGTGAAAAATTGAATTTTTAGTGTAAAATTGAATTTTTAGAGAAAAATTGATTTATAGTGAAAATTTGAATTTTTAGTGAAAATTTTAATTTTTAATGGAAAATTGAATTTTTAGTGAAAAATTGAATTTTTAGTGAAAAATTTAATTTTTAGTGAAAAATTGAATTTTTTAGTGAAAAATTGAATTTTTAGTGAAAAATTGAATTTTTAGTGAAAAATTGAATTTTTAGTGAAAAATTGAATTTTTAGTGAAAAATTGAATTTTTAGTGAAAAATTGAATTTTTAGTGAAAAATTGAATTTTTAGTGAAAAAATTGAATTTTTAGTGAAAAATTGAATTTTTAGTGAAAAATTTAATTTTTAGTGAAAAATTGAATTTTTAGTGTAAAATTGAATTTCTAGTGAAAAATTGATTTTTAGTGAAAAATTTAATTTTTAGTAAAAAATTTAATTTTTAGTGAAATTGTGCGCAACATTAAATTTTTATTATTTTTTTATATTGATTTTGCATTCTAAAATGTGCTAAATGGTTTTCAAGTTTTCGTTATGCGTTATCCTCAACCAGTTGTCGCTGTTTTGGTTCGTTTTGTTGCTGGCTGCTGTTGCTGCTGTGTGGGTATTTGTGACATACTGTTGGTTGCGGTTTTTGAATGGCTTGTTTTCTAGAATCCATTAAAATGCATTGACATCCAACGACAGAACATTTTTCAGCAAATTGCCGCACTTTTTGTCAAAAGCCTTGAAAGCATTTTGCAAATAGGAAAATCTGTTTGTGTAGATAAAACATATAACAAAATATTGAAGCAATGCTTTAATATCAAAATTTTCAAAATTACTTCTTGGTGAAAATTTCCAAAGGAATGGCTAAATATTTCATTTAAAATAATATGATCTATGTAAATATAATCAATTTTTACGCACAGTTGCTAAAATGTCTACCATCGCAACTTTAAAAATATTTTATATTCTTTTATATACAAAAATGTTCCCTCTTACCTGTTCGTTGTGCCCTTTACGCGGATGTTTTTTGATGCCGCGTCGCGCGCGTGCCTTCGCCGCAAAATAGATTCGTATGTAGACAAAGACCATGATGCAGCTGGGGATGTAGAAGGACCCCAGCGCCGAGTACAGCACATAGCCAATGTCCTCGCTCAGCTGAAAGTGGAAGAAAATAAAAGAAGTTATGATTATTTCGGTGAAATTTGAAAAAAACTTTTCTTATTTTTAGGAAAAAGTGGTTGATTTTAAGAAATGCGTTACAATTTTGAAGGTGGTACACAAAAGTATTCTAAAGCGGTAGCTTGACAGACAGGCGGACATATGAAAGACACATAGAAAACTATCTGCTAAACAGACAGCTTGAATGATCGGCGTTTTTCGTCGTGACAGCTCGCAGCTGAGCTTCACGCATAAGCGACATCTTGTACTACGATATAAGTCAAACTAAATCGTTAGATGTTAGTTTTACGATTTCCGTCAGCAAATACAAGCGAAATAACAAAACACACTAGCATCCACTATCACATTACAATGCATTCTAAATACATATTGCATGAAAACCCAAAAGCAACAACGACCCACATCAGACTCCGAAAAAGAGCAGCTCTGGTGCAACCCATCCTCTTGCAATTTAAGCCAAAACACATGTCATGCCATCGTGTATGGCTTTGTGTTTCGTTTCGATGTGCTGTAGCACATGGTAAGTCATCCGCAAGATAAACACTGCGTCCTAACCGAGTTTTAAATTTGTTTTTCTCGTTTTGTAGCTTTTTTTGTAGATGAAAACGAGATTTGAAATCAAAGAATTTAAACAAAATTTAATTTTGCCGATTGTTTTAACAATATTAAGTTAGTTACAAACAAAACGAATATTATAACGTATGATTAAACCTCACACCATACCCCATACCATAGTCCATACCATAGTCCATACCATAGTCCATACCATAGTCCATACCATACCCCATTCCATACCTCATACCATAACTCATACTCCATAAAATAGCTCAATACATACCCCATTCATTACTTCATACCTTACCCTATACCTGACATGAAGAAGAGAAATTCCTGCAGAGAATTCCGGACTGGGACCTCGCTCGTTAATTATTTTTTTTTTGTAAAATTGTGATGTTATTTTTTTTTACAAAATATTATTTTTTAAAAATTTTCGAACATTGTTGTTTTTGACGAATATTTTTTTATTTGGAAACTGGTGATTACGGCGTCCAAAAATTAAATTTAACATTTTTTTTTTAATTTTTCGAACGTTGTTCTTTGTCGATTTTTTTTAAAATTTTTGAACATTTGTGTTTTTGTCGAATAATTTTTTTGTTTGGAAATGACGATTTCGAACATGGTATTGTTTTTTTATCCAATTTTATTTTAGAAATAGCCAAACATTGTTCTATTTGTGCAATACTTTTTTTTTTGAAAATGGCTATTTCGAACATTGCGTTGTTTTTGTTGTCCAAAAATTTTTTGTTTGAAAATTTTCGAACATTGTTGTTTTTATCGAATATTTTTATTTGGAAAATGGCGATATCGAACATTACGTTATTTTTGTCGTCCAAGTATTTTTTTAAAACAAAATATTATTTTTCGAACATTGTTGTTTTTGCGTAATAATATTTTCTTTGGAAACTGGTGATTTCGTCGTGTTTTTGTCGTCCAAAAATTAAATATAATAACTTTTTTTTAATTTATCGAACATTGTTCTTTGTTGATTTTTTTTTGAAATTTTTTTCGAAATGGCGATTTCGAACATTGTATTGTTTTTTATCCAATTTTTTTATTATGGCGATTTCGAACATTGCTTTATTTTTTTTTTTCGAAATTTTAGGAACTTTGTTTTTTTTTTTTTTTGTAAAATGGAGATATCGAACATTGCGTTGTTACGAAAAATTTTATTTTTCGTAATTTTTCGAACATTGTTTTTTGGTCCAATTTTTTTTTTTTTTGAAAATGGTGATTTCGGACATTGCGTTTTTTGTTGACGTTCAAAATTTTTTTAAAGCTATTTTTACGAAATTTTTACATAAATACAAAAATAATTTAATAGTATTTTGTAGTATTTAATGGTATTTACCTATTAAATTAATGATTTTTTAGTATACTTTCCATGCCCCATACCATTCCTTATATCATTCCCCATATCATACCCCATACCATTTATTAATACATAATGTTCGCAAATTCCGCACCATTATAAAATCTATTGCATACCACAATTTTTACCACATTATCTGTTATCACATAGTCAGTTTCAAATTTCCATAACATGTCCATCGATATCTCATATTATTATACAAAAGTTTTTATCCATTTTATTTTCTAACTTTCCACATAACTCTCCCATTTTTGCCTGCTTTTAATCAACTCACACCAAAAAAATGCGAATTTCATGCATTTAAAAGACGCACAAGTTTCGTTATTAGTAGTAATCAAAATTCTCTGTTTTTATTCAGCATCTTTTTTTTTGTTCTCTCTTTACTCTTTTCAAGCTTTAGGAAATTCTGCTTTCAACATCAAGCAACCGCAATTGCAATGACGTTAAAACGTGCGGCACACCGATGAAACATTCAACAAACGGATGTCGTTGCATCAGTCAAACGTCGAACTAGACGCGTCGACAGGACGATTTATTATCCACGTAACCGGCTGCTCCTGCGGCTTTAGCAAAAACCGTGTGGCAAAACAGAAGGATGCAACCGACCCAATCAAGAATGGCAAGAATTCCACAAAAAACAACAAAAGGCAGCAGTGACTAAACGAAAACTGTTAAAGCAAAAACACATTTAGGAAAAAAAAATGTAAAAACTTTTATGATGAAAATTACACTTTGAATATTTAGCTGATGTTGTTCATTGATTTTTGTAAGGGTTTTGTAGTGGTTTTATAAAGTTTTTAGTAGTTTTATGTAATATGTTTTTAAGAGGATTAATTGAAAAACTCCTAATTAATAATTGCGTGAGCAGTATAACTTTTATGCTTGAGAGGGAAACAAATTACATAATACCAATTTATTTATTAATTTAGTCTGTATTTTATAAACGTTTTACAAGATTTTTAAAAATGTATTTAACTAAAGATTTCAGTTTTACTTAACTTGATTGTAAATACTATGTAAAAATTTTGTATTTACCTTGAATACCGCTTTTAAATGATATTGCAAGTGTTTCGTAAGGATTTCGTAAAGGTTTAATGTCTTGCAATTGGGTTGTACTTTCGGTTGGTTTTGATACGGTTAGCTAGAGTTGCTTAGTTTTTAAAGTATTGTGCATTAGTGTGTAGGATTTATAGTTTTATACAAAATATTTTTAAGATTTTTGTAATTGTTTTGTAAACATTTTAGAAAGCAGTTTTTTAACATTCATTAAAGAAATACAACAAAATAAAACATTAAATGATACATATATTGTTATAATATCAGATCGTTTGAAAATTAATGTTTACAAAAGTATTACAAAACGCTTACAAAATTAAATATTTTCAAGAAAAAATACATAATTTTATTAAAATGTTATAACTAAATTTATAGGACTTAAAAGTTTTTATAAAATATTAGTTGGATATTTGTAATTCTTTTGTAAACGTTATATAAAAATTTTAGAAGCAGTTGTCTGGTATATTATTAAATCATATTTTAAAAATAAATTAATTGAAAATTTTAAAACACAAAAAACGTTTAATGCTTACAATAATAGCTAATTAAAAAATAAAGTTAATATTTTATAAAATATTGTAAATGTTTTCTAAAACAGATATGTGGGCAATTTTCAATATTATTTTAAAAATCAATGTATTTTAAAACAAAAGCTTAGAGAAAAACGATTAGAATATTTTAAAAATTAAATATTAATATCGTAACCTGATATAGTAGTGAATTTAATTGTGTGATACATAAATTTGTAGGTCTTACAAAGTTTTTATGAAATATTTGAAAGATTTTTGTAATTGTTTTGTAAACGTTTTCTAAAGGTTTTATAAGCATAAAAATTATGATTTCAAAGTGTTGTTAGTAAATTTTATAGGACTTAAAAAGTTTTTATAACATATTTGTAAGATTTATCTAATTGTTTTCTAAAGGTTTTATAAGATTTGTTTTAAATTTTTATTTAGTATTTTAAAAATAAATTGCATTTCAATAATTTAAATCGTTTAAAAACTAAGGTAAACCAAAATTTTAGAAAATGCTTACAAAAATATTACAAAACCTATTGAATAATGAACAGAAGCAAATATTTATTAATACGGCAGATAAAGTAATGATTTGAAAGTATTACAACTGAATTGATAGAAGTTAAACATTTTTATAATATAAAAGTAAAATTTAAGTAATTGATTTGTGTACGTGTTTCAAAGATTTCGTAAAATATTTTTTGTACGTTCTTAAATGAGAATTTATTAATAAATTTCTTGAAATATTTGAAAAATGTTCACAAATATATTACAAAAAAGTCACAATAGTATTATAAAACGCTTAAAAAATGTTTATAAAAGTATTACAAAATGCTTACAAAATGTATACATAAATATTACAAAACGCTTTCAAAAGTATTAGAAAACTTTTCCAAAAGTATTACAAAGGCGCTTACAAAAGTATTAAAAAGTGTTTCCAAAAATATTAGAAAACGCTTTCAAAATTTATACAAAACATTTACAAAATCTATAAAAGTATTACAAAATGCTTACAAAATGTATACATAACTATTACAAAACGCTTTCAAAAGTATTACAAAACATTTCAAAAAGTATTACAAAGGCGCTTACTAAAGATTTAAAAAGTGTTTAAAAAAATATTAGAAAACGCTTTCAAAATTATTACAAAACATTTACAAAAGTCTATAAAAGTATTAAAAAATGCTTACAAAATGTATACATAACTATTACAAAACGCTTTCAAAAGTATTACAAAACACAAAACGCTTTCAAAAGTATTACAAAACATTTCCAAAAGTATTACAAAGGCGCTTACTAAAGATTTAAAAAGTGTTTACAAAAATATTAGAAAACGCTTTCAAAATTATTACAAAACATTTACAAAAGTCTATAAAAGTATTAAAAAATGCTTACAAAATGTATACATAACTATTACAAAACGCTTTCAAAAGTATTACAAAACACAAAACGCTTTCAAAAGTATTACAAAACATTTCCAAAAGTATTACAAAGGCGCTTACTAAAAATTTAAAAAGTGTTTACAAAAATATTAGAAAACGCTTTCAAAATTATTACAAAACATTTACAAAAGTCTATAAAAGTATTAAAAAATGCTTACAAAATGTATACATAACTATTACAAAACGCTTTCAAAAGTATTACAAAACACAAAACGCTTTTAAAAGTATTACAAAACATTCCCAAAAGTATTAAAAAGGCGCTTACAAAAGTATTAAAAAGTGTTTACAAAAATATTAGAAAACGCTTTCAAAATTATTACAAAACATTTGAAAAAGTCTTACAAAAAGCTTAGAACTTTAAATACTTGACAGCAAACATGTTTATTGGTGCAACTAAAAATATTTACACATTTTAAGTGCATTTCGTGCGTGTCTTGTTATCGTTGCATTATTTTTTTTTTGTTAGTGTTTGCAGAATTCCTCTTGACGTAGAAGAGCTTCGCAATTTAGAAAGCTTAAATTGGCAGCTTTCGTTAGATGTGCTCGAGTGCAACGCATGTCTGTGCTTATGCCACATGAAGAGTGTTTGTGTGTGTGTATGTTAGAGAGTGTGTGGGAGTGTGTTGTTTGTTAGTGTGTTTGTTTGTGTTCATAGTGTACGTGCCGCTGCATTTGAGCGCATCCTCCATCACAGCGTGCATTCACAGCGTTATTGGATAGCGTTTTGATCTCTTAAAAAAATTCTTAAAAAAAATCTCAAGTGTACTTCGACTCTAACTGTGTCTGTGTGCATGTGTCCGTGTGTGTGAATTAAAAAACGTTTAGCAAGTTTTTGCTACAGCAGTGCAAAAGAAAATAAATCCATTTTGATTGCAACGCATACTTTTTCTGTTTCTTCTGCTTCATCTGCCACTTTTGCACAGTCGCTTTTTTTGTGAAAAAAATACTACTGACTTTTTGCACACACTGAAACACTAAAATACACACACAGCTGTGCATTTGCTTAAATTACAGTAATTTTCCCAATTCCAAGTTTGAAAAGCCAACAAAGTAAATAGTAAAAATGTAGCCGAAGAAACAAAAAGTTGCACGCAATCATTGAAACTTTTGGAAATTTGCTGGAATTGAAGAGCGTATTTATTTTACAACTACTTTACACCCTCTTTCACAGCCACACATAAACACGGTTTAATGGAATAACATTCATTTACCACACTTGTAATTTCAGCGATTTTTTTTTTTGTTTTCTTCGTTTAACTTCTTTTAGTTTATTTTTACTTTTAGCATAATTTGTTGACCTTTTTTATATTTTTCGTGTTTTTTAACGTTATTTTGAATTTTATATTCTTTTATATCACATATTTAAATCATATATCATATCATAGCATATCACAGAATATAAAAGAAAATCAAATCATAATAAATCATAGCATATCATAGCATTAATTGATCACTTGTGTAATATTAGTATTTATAATTGTATTTAACTTCTTTGTACATTTTCCAATATTTGTTTTTTTTTTTTTTTTATTTTTATATTTTTTTTTTATTTTTTTTTGCACGCACCACTTTTTTTTGTCCGCACTAATTGACTTTTTAAAAGTACCCCTATTTAAATTACTCTTTTTACGATTTGACTGCACCCTGGGCGTCCTATTCCCATACATCCACCCACTTATAATTGCATCGCATACCGTGCAAAACCGCAATAAACGCGCGAGTGTTAAAATATTGAAATTATAATCATTGTTTTGCATGCACACGAATGCCGGCGCAATACTGGCAGCCAAAACACCAGCCATTGACCCGTTCAGTGTACACCCGATACCTTTACGTTCCGAACAGTACGACGAACCTTTACCGCCCCCTTTTAACACTAACTCCCTCTCTTATAAAATACAGCGTATATTTCTCTGCATGACCAACACCTTGCTTACTATCAGCGCTTACAGTAAGGCCTTCCGTTCCTTCGCCTTCTTTCCCACCAACTACTTAGAATATCATCTCTTGGCTCACGTGCTCCTATGAAACACCAACCGACTTTACTACCGGCTCTCCTTCCAGTCGCCGCTTTAATTCGTTTTTGATGAAATCCATGTTGCAGCTTTCCATGTGGCTTAACTTGGCTTTCAAATGAATGTTTGCATGAGATGGTTATATGTGTGTGACTGAAAGGACCTTTGCATAAAACAGAGCAGGCGTGAGAGGGTGTGAGCGGCGGCGCATGTGTTCGAAGTAAATTATGCAAATTAAGTTGTTTTTTTTATGAATCAAGCATCCGCTTCAGTCGCACAAGTGCCGCACTTTGTCCAAGTGCAGTTGTTGTTTGAGTATTTTTATTATTATTATTTGAGGTTGTTCCAGCTTTTTATTTTATTTATTTATTTTTGGATTATTTTCATCACAACTTATTGTTGTGGTTAACTAAGTAGTTTGGAGAGCAGCAAATGAGCTGCTGAAAATTAATGCAGTGCACATATTTTAAATGGTATTCGACATAAAGTGGATTATTTAAAATTAATTTTGTGTAATTAAAAAATCTGTATTTGAGCATAATGTTGTTCTTTCCAAATTATTATTGAAGAATGATATGAAAAATCATATGTAGAATGAATTGAAGGATGAAATGAGGAATGAAATTAGGAATGAAATACAGAATTGTTTCATTCTGAAGGAAAAGGAGAATGAAATGAATTGTGAAATGAAGAGTGAAATTATTAATGAAATTATATTAAGAGGAGAATGAAATGAAGAATGAAAGGAACAATGATATGAAGAATGAAATGAAGAACGAAATGAAGAATAAAATGAAGAATGAATTGAAAAATTAAAAAAGAAGCAACATGGTATGATGAATGAATGGAAGAATGAAATGAGAAATGAAATACAGAATGAAACAAAGAAGGAAATGGAGAATAAAATGAAGAACGAATTAAAGAATGAAATGATGCATGATATGACGAATGAAATGAAGAATGAAATGAAGAATGAATTAAAGAATGAAATGAAGCATGATATGACGAATGACATGAATAATGAAATTAAGTGTGAATAAAGTATGAAATGAACAATGAAATAAAGAATGAAATGACGAATTACATGAATAATGAAATGAATTGTGAAATGAAGAGTGAAATTATGAATGAAATTAAATGAAGAGAAGAATGAAATGAAGAACGAAATGAAGAATGAAATGAAGAATGAATTGACGAATTGCTCCGCTTCTCCGTCTAAACGGCTGATCCGATTTTCTTGAAATTTTTACCACAGATGGGGTATGGTCTAGAAGGAATGATAGGCAATATATGAGCGGGATTGGACAAAGAGGCGTGGCACTTCCCATATAACCTAAACTTTCAATACGATATATTTCGGCACTTTCCCCAGCTACGAACATGAAATAAAAAAATTCAAATACAAAAAAAATTAAAAGCAAAAACACACAAGCAAAAGCACAAAACAAAAGCAAAAATACAAAAATAAAAGCAATAACATAAAACTAAAATCCAAACTAAAGGAAAAAAAAAGGAAAAGTAAAGAAAAACAAACTCACCACAATAAAATTCACCACACTAAAATTCACAACACTAAAAATCACCATACTAAAACTCACCACACTAAAACTCACCACAATAAAATTAACCATACTAAAATTCACCACACTAAAATTCACCACACTAAAACTCACTGCACAAAAACTCAACACACTAAAATTCACCACAATAAAATTCACCATACTAAAATTCACCACACTAAAACTCACCACACAAAAACTCACTACACTAAAACTCACCACACTAAAATTTACCAAACTAAAATTCACCACACTAAAACTCATCACAAAAAATTCACCACACTAAAATTCACCACATTAAAACTCTCCACACTGAAATTCACTACACTAAAGCTAACCACAAAAAAATTCACCACATAATAATTCATCACACTAAAACTCACCACACTAAAAATTCACCACACTAAAACTCACCACACTAAAACTCACCATACTAAAACTCACCACACCAAAATTCACCACACCTAAACTCACCACACTAAAACTTCTACTGGGAAAAACTCTACGGGGAAGAATTCTACGGGAAATAATTCTACCGGGATGAATTCTACCGGGATGAATTCTACGGGAAAGCGTTCTATAGAGGAATAATTCTAGGGGGATACGCAGTCTGAGAAAGAATTGTCTTTGAAAAAAGTTGTTTTGGCGGAGAATTATTATTTGGTTACTACATTAATTAAAATAAGAATGAAATGTGAAAAGAAGAATGAAATAATAATGAAATTTAAAATGAAATGAAGAACGAAATGAAGAAAAAAATGAAGAATGAAATAAAGAATGACGACTAAAAGGATGACGAATTAAATGATAGATAATAAAATTTTAAAGAATGAAAGGATTTTTTTACTTCTCATATATTTTAAACATTCACCTAACATATCGAAACTAACCAAAATAAAATGTATCCTGCGGCAATCTCCTGTTGGGATTTTTATGCAGCCCTCGCACTGATTTGCGGATGAAATAAGATAAATAAAAAGCAACCAAAAGCAACCGAATTGATAAATCACACACCATTATCCACTTTAAAGGTTAATATACCCTCATCTATTCGAGACATTAGAAAGAACATCACAGCACAGCCGCCAGCCAGCCAGAACAAAAATATAAAAAATACAACCAATTCAATGAAACCCCCTGCCCAAAAGTAGCATTGGACGGACCACTTTCAACCAGAGATAGATAAACAAAAAAGTTAGGTGCCAGCACAATATAAAGTCGTAATTTTCCGGGGATTTTGTGGTCGTTTTACGAATGAGCAGCAGGTGTTTCATTTATGTTTTGTCTAACGCCATGTATCTTTTTTTTTTTTCAATGCTTCGTATGATTTTTTCTATTTTATTTCAGTTTATTTTTTCTTTTAATTCTATGTCCTAAGCCAGCTGTAGCACTGTGCTGTTTTTTGCCCTTGGCTCATTTTGCAGCAAAATTTCTGTTTATTTCAAATGATTTTCTGTTTTTTATTTGCATTATTTTGTTTTTAATTTTACAAGATTTCTTTTTGGCACTTTATTTAATCGTAATCTTTGGCACCTTAAATTGCTCTGCAATTTGAAACAGAAAAAAATGCTTTTGGTACTCGGTGATTTCTGCAATTAAAGCTAAAATTCTAAGTCTTTTAATAAATGATCAAATTATACAAGTTGTAGAAAAATTTAAAAAGTCTGAAAATAGATATCATTAAAAACAAGGAATTTATTTAAAAATGAAACTAGATATTTAGAATACAAGAATGAAAAAAATCAGTATTAAAATTATTTAAAATCTGAAATATGATATAGGAATTTAATAATAAAGAATAATAAAGAATAAAATAATTAATGCAAAGAAGAATTCAATGGAGAATTAATTGAAGAATAAAATAAAGAATGAAATGAAGAATGAAATGAAGAATGAAATGAAGAATGAAATGAAGAATGAAATGAAGAATGAAATGAAGAAAAGAATGAAATGAAGATGGAGTGTAGTATGAAATGAATAATTTAAAAAATTTAAAAAAAGGATGAATAGAACGAAGAATGAAATGAAAAAATAATAATAAACAACTATTTGATGAATGAAATGAATAATAAAAATTAAAATAAACAGTAATAGATATAATAATTGAAAATTATAAAGAAACAAAGAATGAATGAAGTGTAGAACGATATGGATCATAATAAAAAAATAATAAAGAATAAAAAAGGGAAATAAATAAATGAGTGAATTAAACAATAAAATAAAAAATTAAATACAGAATGGAATAATGAATGAAAAAAAAAAGAATGAAATTAAATAAGGAAAGGAAAGAAGAATTACTTGAAGAATAAAATGATGAAATAAATAAAAAATAAAATAAATTATGAAAAGAAAAAATAAATAAATTATGAAACAAAGAATAAAATGAATTATTGATATATAAAAAAATGACTAAGGACGACAATGAAAACTTGAATAAAGAATTAAATAAAAGAAGATATATAAAATTGAAAAATTGGTTTAAAAATGAATAGTACATGGTAAAGCAGTTAAATTAACACATAAACATTTCGTAATACATAAACATTCCCTATTAAGTACTTTCGCTACTATGTTTTACCATATCTCCATATTCAAATTTTGAGTACAGTTTTTACAACTTAACATAAACTGACATTGTTGCAACATTTATTATCGCAAACTTGTGGAAACTTTGCATACAGTGCATTCCTCACACCAAGGATGATCATAAAATGTATTTAAAATGAAGTTTTTTCGTGCTTGCAGCTGCTTTGATGTGCACTTTAAATAGCAGGAATAGCACATGAGCACCTACTAAGAAGTAGATTCATAAGAAAGCTGATATAAATATCATTTGCTATAAAAAATAGTAGTAAAAAGAATGTGTATCATTTTTAATATCATAGTAATTACACAGAAAGCATGAACTTAAAAATGTAAATAAAAAAATGTTTAACTATCTTCATTTCGTCCTTAATTTCTATCTTTATTTTGTGTTTAATTTCTATCTATTATAATATTCTATTTATTTGATATTTCTTAACATTTTTAATTATCCATTCTTCATTTTATTTCCATGTAACTTTTAATGTTATTCATTATTCCAATCTGTATTTTATTCTTTTTATAATTTAAATGTATACTTCATTTCATTGCTGATTTTTTCTTCATTTCATTTTATGCTTTATTTCATAGTTAAATCTTTCTTTATTTCATTCTTCATATCATGTTTTTTCTGTATTTAAATTCATTACATTCTCATTTCATTCATCACATATTTCTTCTTCTGATTTTATATTTCATTCTGCATTGCATTCTTTATTTGTTGCTTCATTTCTCATTTTCTTCTTCATTTCCTTCTTCATTTCATTCGTCATTTCATTTTTCATTTCATTCGTCATTTCATTCTTCATTTCATTCGTCATTTCATTCGTCATTTCATTCGTCATTTCATTCGTCATTTAATTCGTCATTTCACTCGTCATTTCATTCGTCATTTCATTCGTCATCTCATTTGTCATTTCATTCGTCGTTCCATTCGTAATTTCATTCGTCATTTCATTCGTCATTTCATTTGTCATTTCATTCGTCATTTCATTCGTCATTTCATTCGTCATTTCATTCGTCATTTCATTCGTCATTTCATTCGTCATTTCATTCGTCATTTCATTCGTCATTTCATTCGTCATTTCATTCGTCATTTCATTCGTCATTTCATTCGTCATTTCATTCGTCATTTCATTCGTCATTTCATTCGTCATTTCATTCGTCATTTCATTCGTCATTTCATTCGTCATTTCATTCGTCATTTCATTCGTCATTTCATTCGTCATTTCATTCGTCATTTCATTCGTCATTTCATTCGTCATTTCATTCGTCATTTCATTCGTCATTTCATTCGTCATTTCATTCGTCATTTCATTCGTCATTTTATTCGTCATTTCATTCGTCATTTCATTCGTCATTTCATTCGTCATTTCATTCGTCATTTCATTCGTCATTTCATTCGTCATTTCTTTCGTCATTTCATTCGTCATTTCATTCGTCATTTCATTCGTCATTTCATTCGTCATTTCATTCGTCATTTCATTCGTCATTTCTTTCGTCATTTCATTCGTCATTTCATTCGTCATTTCATTCGTCATTTCATTCGTCATTCCATTCGTCATTTCATTCGTCATTTCATTCGTCATCTCATTTGTCATTTCATTCGTCGTTCCATTCGTAATTTCATTCGTAATTTCATTCGTTATTTCATTCGTCATTTCATTCGTCATTACATTCGTCATTTCATTCGTAATTTCATCCGTCATTTCATTTTTCGTTTCATTCTTCATTTCAATTTTTATTTTATTTTTCATTTCATTCTTCATTTCATTTGTCATTTCATTCTTCGTTTAATTCTTCATTTCATTCTTTATTTAATCCCTTTTTATTTTTTATTTTATTGTCATTTCAAATTTCATTTCATTCTACATTTCATTCTACATTTCATTCTTGATTTCATTTTTTATTTCATTCATCATTTCACACTTCATTTCAATATTCATTTTATTTATCTTTTTTTTATGTCATTTGTTGCTTTATTTCATTATTCATTTTAATTTTTATTCTACATTTCTTTCTTCATATCATTTCTCATTTTAATGTCATTGCTTATTTCATTCCTCATTTAATTCTTGAATTCATACTTCATTCTTTATTTCCCTATTTAATTTAATTTTCTGCTTATTTCACTAACCGTAAACAATATATGTTGTAATTGCAAAAAATAACTCTCTCTACAATAATCTTTAATTCCAAAATATTCATAAATGAATGCTCATACTCAGCATTTCGAGTTATTAAATAATGACACTGTGATATTTCATCAAAATCCTCTTTTATGATATCTCAAAATGAATGACTTAATGTTGTGCTTTTATTTTTATTGCTAGTTTTAGTTTGTTCGCATTTCAATTCATAAATGTGCCACACAAATGCGAATACAGCTTCATTGCTGCTCAAGGATATTCTCGTTGTTTAGCTGGCTGCTGCTGCCGCCACTGCGAAGCAATTATTTCTAGTTTTACTCCAAGGACGATTTGTGTATATTCAAGATCCTTGAAATGCAGTCACATTCTATGCGAAATGTGACTGAACGACGAGCGCTTATCGCGGAGACACACATACGTCATAGATGAATATTTAAGTGGTGACACCTCAGAGCCCAGTGCAGATTAATATGATGTGGGTATAAATGAAGTATGGGCCGATCACACTAAGAAATCATATCGAGAATGATGAATGAGTGGAAGAATCTATTACATAGCTTAATTCCGGTTAAAGTAATTAGTGTTAGTTTTGATAATAGACTGAATATTAAATGAAACATTTCTATTGATAAAGCACAGTGAATGATATCTTCTTATATGCAAAAAAGAAAGGAAATGAAAAAAAACGATTTATGTAAAAGAAAACAAATGAATAGAAGATTGAAGAAATATAAACTGTAATGAATTATGATGTACGGACTGAAATAATTTATGAAAAGACGAATGACATGAAGTAAAGAATTCAATAAGTAGTAAAATATAAAAATAATATAAATAATAAAATGAAATGAAAAACAAAATGATGAATGAAGTGATGGACAGGTAATTTGGAATTAAATGGAAATTAAAATAAAGAGTATAATAATGAATCAAATAAATGATGAAATATTGATATAACGAATAAAAAAATAACTAAATAAAGAATGAAATAAAAAATGAAATGAGGAATGACATGCAGAGTGAAATGAAGAATATAATGATAAATGAAATGAAGAATATATGAAGAATTATGTAGATGACGTATAAAGGAAAGACTTAAATTATGAAATAATGTAATAAAGTACTATATAACGAGTGAGTCGCTGATTGATATAAATAATGAAATGCTGAAAAAAGCGTAGCACGAAAAGTCAAATGAAATCAATAATGATATAAAGATTGGTGTGAAAAACAAAATGAAGAATGCAATCAAGAATTGTATGAGCTACGCAATGATGAATGAAATAAATCAGGATGGGTATAACGAATGATGTAAAGAACAAAATAGCGAATGAATTGTAAAGTGAAATGAGTGATGAAATCCTGAATGAAATAAGATACAGAAATACTTAAAGAAAATAGAATAGAATTATATAGAATCAAATGAAATGAAATAAAATAGAATCAAATAGAATATAATATAATAGAATAAAAGAGAATAAATTATAATAAAATAGAATAAAATAGAATAAAATAGAATAAAATAGAATAAAAAAGAATAAAATAGAATAAAATAGAATAAAATAGAATAAAATAGAATAAAATAGAATAAAATAGAATAAAATAGAATAAAATAGAATAAAATAGAATAAAATAGAATAAAATAGAATAAAATAGAATAAAATAATATAAAATATAATTATTAAAATGAATTACAAAATAATAAAAAGACAAAAATTCAGTTAAAACTCAGAAAATATTGTTACGAAAAGAGGTAATTTGCTTCACTGTGCAGGAGTAAATGAAACGCAACACTATTCAGCGCACTAAGCAATGTGTTAGAGTTAGACGGAAGATCATTCAGCGCACTGGGACAATGTGCGAGAAAGAGATAGAAGATCAGCGCATTAACAACACATAAGTGCGAATGAGATGCCAATAGCATGCGTCATTCACGAAACGAGTAGAAGGTTCTCGAAACATGTAACGTGTCGAACTGATGCAAGCAGTATATAAGGGCGCCGCATCTGAGGTACAGCACTTCAGCAGTGATTGGAAAGTTGTCGAGTACGTCTCGTGTGAGAACAATGTCAAGTTATAAAGTGGACATGCAGCAGTTGTTAGAATTTGTTATTAGTAAAGTTGTTTATTAAAATGAATTAATAAAGTTATTTGTTATAATTTAAACCAAACAAAAGGGTGTTTTTATTTTGTACACAATCGAGAGACAGGAACTTGTAGAACAGTTTTCCGTAGACTGAATTTTCGTAACAATATTATTAATTCAAATAATAAATTAATTTATTTCAAAAATATTTTTTTTTATTTGGATTGAGTATACAGAAAGAAGGAATAACCACAAAAAGTTACACAATTTTCCTCCAAATATGTACATCTGTTGTCTATGATTTTAAAATGCATAACATTTTGAATATTTTATGAATTCAATTAAACTTTCTTCCTGTCACCTCTGCCATTTCGACCGTTGGGAATCTGACAACGAGGAAATATTGCTTGTGGTCATATATAATAAGTGGTTAATTAGGTGACAAAATTACCGTAGACTCAATGAAGATTTAAATTCAAATTGCATATTTATTATGCAAATGTTGGGCAGTTAATTTGGTGCTGCAATAAATTATAAATTATTAACAATCAAAACAGAATTAATGACAAAAAATTGGTTTCTCTGAAAATCTTTCAAATGTCATGCATAATTAAGTCACTTTAAGGTATGCTACATTCAGAAAAAAGCTTTAGCATTGGTGGAGAATATATTAAATAATTTAAATCTTAGTATAATTTACAGTGTTTATTTTCTATAAAAAAAACAAAAATGCTCCTAATAAAATGATGTCCTTGTGGAATGCAATGCATTGGCACTGGTAACGCATATGACTCTTAAGGTTTCATTTCAAGTCTTAAGTTTTCATTTAATTTCTCAAACGACGATGACGACGAAGATGAAGCATAGCAGTGTAATGGGTAATGAGGACTACAACGACTTCGAGGTATTCTTGCTCAAGCAGCAGATCGCATTCAAGTAGTGGATTAGTGGCTGAGAGCAGAAACGGATTCAGGCAAGCACTTGAACCAAGCAAATACGTGACTCAGTCATTGTGTTGTAGAACTGGAAGGTAAGCTCTATGTGTTGTGAAGTGAAAAACTTTGCGCACCATGTTTTCATTGTGTTGCCGCATATATGCGGACAGGGGAGAAGGGAAATTTTAAGAGGAAAATCTATTCAAGTATTTAAAGTCGCAATTTAAAACTACAAATGCAGCGTAATTAAAATAGAAATTGCGTTAATGAGGTATAAAATAAAAAAAAAATTGGAGTAAATTGAATTTCAAGTAAATATGCAATTTTTAAAGCAAAATTAAAATTTTGTTAGATATTGAACTTATAATGAAATATTGTATTTTAACAGAATAATTGAATTTTTAGTGAACATTTTAATTTATAGTGAAAAATTGATTTTGAGTGAAAAATTGAATTTTTAGGAAAAACTGAATTTTTAGGAAAAATTAAATTTTTAGGAAAAATTGAATTTTTAGTGAAAAATTGAATTTTTAGTGAAAAATTGAATTTTTAGTGAAAAATTGAATTTTTAGTGAAAAATTGAATTTTTAGTGAAAAATTGAATTTTTAGTGAAAAATTGAATTTTTAGTGAAAAATTGTATTTTTAGTGAAAAATTGAATTGTTAGTGAAAAATTGAATTTTTAGTGAACATTTGAATTTTTAGTGAAAAATTGAATTTTTAGTGAAAAATTGAATTTTAAGTAAAAATTGATTTTTTAGTCAAAAATTGATTTTTTAGTCAAAAATTGATTTTTTAGTCAAAAATTGATTTTTTAGTCAAAAATTGATTTTTTAGTCAAAAATTGAATTTTTAGTGAAAAATTGAATTTTTAGTGAAAAATTGAATTTTTAGTGAAAAATTGAATTTTTAGTGAAAAATTGAATTTTTAGTGAAAAATTGAATTTTTAGTGAAAAATTGAATTTTTAGTGAAAAATTGAATTTTTAGTGAAAAATTGAATTTTTAGTGAAAAATTGAATTTTTAGTGAAAAATTGAATTTTTAGTGAAAAATTGAATTTTTAGTGAAAAATTGAATTTTTAGTGAAAAATTGAATTTTTAGTGAAAAATTGAATTTTTAGTGAAAAATTGAATTTTTAGTGAAAAATTGAATTTTTAGTGAAAAATTGAATTTTTAGTGAAAAATTGAATTTTTAGTGAAAAATTGAATTTTAAGTGAAAAATTGAATTTTTAGTGAAAAATTGAATTTTTAGTGAAAAATTGAATTGTTAGTGAAAAATTGAATTTTTAGTGAACATTTGAATTTTTAGTGAAAAATTGAATTTTTAGTGAAAAATTGAATTTTAAGAAAAAATTGATTTTTTAGTCAAAAATTGATTTTTTAGTCAAAAATTGAATTTTTAGTGAAAAATTGATTTTTTAGTCAAAAATTGAATTTTTAGTGAAAAATTGAATTTTTAGTGAAAAATTGAATTTTTAGTGAAAAATTGAATTTTTAGTGAAAAATTGAATTTTTAGTGAAAAATTGAATTTTTAGTGAAAAATTGAATTTTTAGTGAAAAATTGAATTTTTAGTGAAAAATTGAATTTTTAGTGAAAAATTGAATTTTTAGTGAAAAATTGAATTTTGAGTGAAAAATTGAATTTTTAGTGAAAAATTGAATTCTTAGTGAAAAATTGAATTTTTAGTGAAAAATTGAATTTTTAGTGAAAAATTGAATTTTTAGTGAAATTTGAATTTCTAGTGAAAAATTGAATTTTTAGTAAAAAATTGAATTTTTAGTAAAAAATTGAATTTTTAGTGAAAAATTGAATTTATAGTGAAAAATTGAATTTTGAGTGAAAAATTGAATTTTTAATGAAAAATTGAATTTTTAGTGAAAAATTGAATTTTTAATGAAAAATTGAAATTATAGTAAAATTTTAAATTTTTAGTGAAAAATTAAAATTTTAGGGAAAAATTGAATTTTTAGTGAAAAATTGAATTTTTAGTTACAAATTGAATTTTTAGTGAAAAATTTACTTTTTGGTGAAAAATTTAATTTTTTTTTCATCAGAAAAAGAAAAGAAAAACCACCACGAAAATAAATAATAAAACATCTCATAAATTAAGCAACCACAAAAGCTGCCCAAAGTTTCACTTAATGTCTACATAAATTCGGCACGATTTGCCACGAGGCAGAAACTAAATATTTTATAATTTGCATAGTGGTAGACAGACAAACAGACAGACACATACTGAGACAATTGTTCACACACACAGACTGCAACAAGGTAACTTCATTAAATCAGTGAAAGCACAAGACACACAAAACACCTTAAGACTTGAGCCACAGCATACAAATGCTGTCTGCATTCAGTGCGAATGGCGAATGGAAAATAAATATGTTGCTGCCTGCCTGCTTGCCTGCCATAAAACGTATAAAATTGCAATCTATGCAATTTTCAGCAATTGTTTTCGAGCAACAAAACGGCGGCAGGTAAAATATGCAGCAGCAACAACAATGAATAGCAACAATAGTTGCAACAACAATAAAAACAATTACAACAACAGCAAACAACTTCCTTTTCAAATTTACACAATTTTGCTATTATCCTGAAGGACGAGAGCGAACAATGTGATGGTGGCGGTGCCGATGAAAGGGTTGCTTGATACCCAGAGTCGTATAGGTTGATACACTGTAAAAAATATATATTTTTTATTTTGCATTTCGATTTAACATTTATTCTCGATTTTTCTTAAAATTTTAACTAACAAAAAATTGATTTTCAATGCATTTTGAATTTTCAAAAATAATCGTATGGCAGATGATTTAAAATGTTTTCAATCAAAAAATTTTTCCAAGTGCAAACTAAAGTGTGAAATTCATGTTGAATAATCTATGAGGCTGCCTGCCACAAGAGCTCGCAGAACAACAATAAGAAGCTGCCGCATAAGCCGAACAATGACTTGCAGCAGACTTTGGGAGAAACAAGAAAAAGTAGTAGAAATAAAAAAGGTAGCAGAAAAAACATACAGCAAGTGTAGCGCATGCAAATTCTTTCGAAATTACAAATACTTTTTATATTTTTCTATTTTTCTGTGCATTTTTATTGGCATTTTTATGGCGCAAAGTTAGCTGGCAGAATGATTTGGCAAAGAGGTAAAATGCAAGAACAAGAACCACAATTGCAATAACTACAATAGCAACTAATGTAAGAAGAAGTAGAAGAATAAAAAGAAGAGTATAAGTAAAAAGCAGAAAAAAAGAAGTAAAAAAGAAGAAAAAAAGAAGTAAAAAAGAAGAAAATGAATAATAATAACGTAAGGCGGCAGAAACAACAAAAGGTGATGGTGCTAACAATATAGGTAAAGTGTTTAAATTGCAACAAAAAGCACTACAAGCGATGAAAGTTTTGCGAGAAGACGAATGCAGCAGCAGCTATAGTAGTTAAAGAAGATATAGAGGGTTAGAGTAAAGAGTTAAAAAGAAGAAGTATAAAATAAGTTTGTAAAGTAGAGTACACAAAAACAACTCTGCGGTTTGTTGAGAAATATAACAAGCTGTTTTTGTGCAAGCTATTGCAATGTTCGGTATATGCCATAGGGTGCCACAAGACGGCGGCATAATCGAAAGCGGAAACGGAAATTGCCATGTGGTGTAGGGAGTAGAGGTCGTTTGAAGATTTGAAGATGTGTGTGTGTGTGTTTCTAAATATTTGGTGTATTGTAAGTGTTTAAACGGTTTTGCATTCAACACAAGATGATCGTTTATTTTAAAGAAAGGATTTTGTTATATAATTTATTATATATTTATTTTATATAAGTCACATCATATCAAATCAAAATTGTCACTTTTTTTAAATTTTAATTTTTTTGCCTAAAACTATAAAAACATAGGAAATTAATTATTGTTTGTATTACAATTTGTATTAGAAATTTTGTATTACAGGCAGTGTTTTCTCTGTTTAATGCTGCAATGAAAATTTCTTTCTAATCTTTTGCTTGAATATTAAAAATAATAAAAGTGTTAGTTTTGATAATACGAAAAACGAGAGCTATTTTTACAAATTATTGACTTTTTAAGAATTACTGTCACAATTTTATAAAAGAATTGTTTTAATTGTTTACTGCACCAAAATGAGTAGAAGGCATTTGCATTTGAAAAAAAACCAACAATTTTAATATTAAATATTTTTATTCAGATCTCCTGAACACGTCGAGAAAATTTTAAATACCTACCTAATTAATTTACACGCGATTTTTTAGTTTTGGAATTTTGTTTTGTGATCTTATTTAAGTTTTTGTGTTTGCTTTTGTTTTTTTTTTCCCTTTGATATCGGGTTTTTGCATGTATTATTTTTATTTCGTGTTTTTGCTTTTATAATTACCATGGAATAATTAATATTTGTTTGCTTTTGTTTGTTGATTTTTTTTTTATTCTTTTTTTTTGCTTCAATTTTGTTTTCGTTTGTTGATTTTTTTTGTTTTTGATTTTATTTGTGTAATATTTTTTTGCTTTTATTTTTTTATTGCTTTGTTTTTGTTTTTTTTTTTTGTTTTTATTTTAGATTTTTTCTTTCTTTTGTGTTTTTTTTTGTAATTAAGGTTTTGATTTTGTGTTATTCTTTGGCTACTGTTTTGCTTTTCTGTTTGTACTTTTATTTGTGCTATTGTTTTTTTTTGTTTTTTGCTTTGAATTTTATTTGATTTATTTTTGTAATTGTACTTTTCTTTTGATTACGTGTTTTGTCTTTTGCCTTCGTATGTTTGCTTTTATACTAGCTGTTGGGTTTTGTTTTGTTCTTTTGGCTTTTAAGTTTGTGTGTTTGATTTTATTTTTTTTTCTTTTGATTTTATTTTTGTTTTTGCGTTTGTCTTTGTGTTTTGGCTTCTGTTTTTTTGTAAATAAGTGTTTTTGTATTGTTTTTTTTTGTTTATGTTTTTTTTTGTATGAATTTTTTTGTTTTTTTTTTTTTTCTATTATATTTACATTTGTTTTTTTCCTTTGCTTTAATTATTGATATTGGTATTGTTTTTGTTTATTATGTGTTTCTTACTTTGATTTCTTATTTTTCTATTTTTTTTACTTTTTTATGTGTGTTTTACCTTTAGTGGTTGATTTTTATTTTTTTTTTTAATTTTGTATTTTGATGTTTTTTTTTTGTTTTTTGTTTTTTGCGTTTGCCATTGCATTTTTGTTTTTACTTTTGTTTTATGTTTTTTTTGAATGAATTTTTTTCTTTTTTTTTTTCTATTATATTTACTTTTGTTTTTGTGTTTTTTCCTTTGCTTTAATTATTGATATTGTTTTTGTTTATTATGTGTTTCTTCCTTTGATTTATTATTTTTCTATTTTTTTTTTGCTTTTTTTATGTGTGTTTTGCCTTTAGTGGTTGATTTTTATTTTTTGTTTTTAATTTTGTATTTTTATGTTTTTGATTTTTTTTTTGCGTTTGCCATTGCATTTTTGTTTTTACTTTTATTTTGATATTGCGTTTTTGTTCTTTTCTGTGTTAGCTTTTTATTGTTTTTTAATTAATTATTTTTTGTTTTATTATTGGTTTTTGATTTTTCGCTTGAATTTTGTTTTTGAGTTTTTGATTTTATTTTATTTCGATTTTTATTTTTAATTTAATTTTTGTTTTTATTTTTTTTAATTTTCTGCCATTTGTAGTGTTTGTTTTTTGTCTTTTCTTTAATTTCATATTTTTGATTTTATTATTGGCTTATATTTTCCTCTTAGCTTTAGTATTTTTGTTTTGATTTTGAATTTTTTATTTATATTTTCATTTTGATTTTGATTTTAATTTTAATTTTATTTTTTGTTTTTTTTTATTTTCTTTTTTTTATTTCTGCCATTTTTAGTGTTTGTTTTTGTCTAAGTCTTTATATTTGTGTTGTGTTTTTGACTTAGTTTACTTCGGGTTTTTTTTGATGAGAGTTTTTTATTTTCTTTATAATACTTTTTTATTTTTTTATTTTGCGTTTTAAATTAGTCTTTTTGTTTTTAAATTGATTTGGGTATTTTGATTTTGTTTTTGCTTTTAACAATGTTTTAATATAGCGTTTTTGCTTTTTTTTTATTCTCAATTTTTGTTTTAATGTTAAAAAAAATTGTTTTTATTAACATTTTGAAATTACTATTAATAATATTATTATTATTTGTTTTTGTGTTTTTTGTTTGACTTTTGTATTAATTTTAGTATTTATTTTGTTTTAATTTTTTGTAATACTGTAAAATAATTGTTCAGTCATAAAACTGTTTTCAGCTTATATTCTGTTTTTTATATATACCTAATCTCTACCTAATGCGCATAAATCTCTTAATTATTAAACATTAATAAAAAAAAAAGAAATCCTTGTGCTTGTCTGACCAGCACGTGTCAGAAAGGTATACAAATACCTACTTTAACCTGTTGCGTGAGGTTTTTAAACCTATCTTATTTAACCCAACTCAGTTTTTTTATATTCACTACTTCTGCTGCAAATTCGAATTCATTTTAACAACAAAATTTTGTTCCATACACAAATTTAAAATGCTTGAATTATATACATTTTTTTTAATTAAATGGTAATCAACGTGCCATAAAGCTTTTAAGCTCTCACGGGTGGCTGCTTATTTGCACACGAAAGGTGCACAAATTACGCAAAAATAAAGAGAAATGCTTAAAAAAGGCGCCAATTGAGAAAAAAGTGTTAAACAAACTCGAAGACGAAGGCGCATACAATGAAATGCTGAAAAGAATTAAGTATTAAAAGGTGTGGAAAATCACCGGATAACATTTGCAATTAAAATCTCAAGTGCACTAACAAAAAAAAAATGTAATTATAAAAAATTGAAATATGAATAACGACAAAGTAAAAAAAATGAAAAGAGTTTTTATAATTTAAGAGCTTCGAATAATGGCAGATGGATGAGGGTAACATTAGTTCTTAGAAAAATAAGACTTTCGAAAGGTTTAAACGGAAATTCCTTTATTTTTTCGTTTTTATGAGGTTTTAATGAATCTTTTTTGAGCGCAAATACATATGAATTAGATTAAAACAAGAAATATATAAAAAGAATAAGCAATAATTTTCAAATATGTGCTTCTGGAAGTCTTACCACATCGAGATAAAAGAAAAAAAGTTATAATGTGAAAAATAAATAAAAATTCAGACAAAACTAAGACGTTTTTTTTCGATATATTATGCATGGTCCACAGGGAAAACGCATAATATTCAATAAATTGTAGGAAAAATGCAAAATAGCAAAATGTAGAACAAAAAGAAAAATCGCATAAAAATGCTAACAACCAGAAAAGAATATTAACAAGCATAACAGAGAAAACAAAGAATATGCAAAGTATTTTTTTTTTTAAAGAGTTGAGGTTTTTTTCTCATATCTTTTTTAGCTGACGCCTTGGCAGTTGTTACAGTCTTCAAAAGAACTTTGCCAGAATGTCGACAACAGAAGGCCTTGGATAGAAGTAAAAATTGTTTTTCTAAATATTGAATTCTATTGAAAAAAAAAAAAAAATGTAAACTTTTATTATTTTTTTTTTCGAAATTGATTTTTAGATTCTGTGTACGTAAAATAATCCGATTCTTTTGGTCAAGATATTAGAAATATGTGTAAAAAGTTACCTTAATAATAATAATACTAAAATCATAACTATTACGTAGAACTGGTATACGGTATATGTTGTTCGTTTAGTTTTTGAATTCATGTTTAATATATTTGTATCAATTCGTACCTAATATTTTAAGCGAAATAAAATGTCTTATATTATAATTGATATGTATTTTAAGTGTTTTTGTTTTCGATTTTTTTTCTTTTATTTTTTTTTGCTTGTTTCATTTTATTTTGGTTTGGTCTTTTAAAATTTTGTTTTTGTTTGATTTTTAATGTGTTTGTTTTTACATTTTTTGTGATTTTGATTTTGTACTTTTTTATTTTGGGTTTTTCGTTTATTTGTAGTTATTTTTGTGCTATTTCCTTTGGATTTTAGTATGATTTTGACTTTGTGTTTAGTTCCGTGTTTGCTTTTGATTTGCTTTTTTTTATTTACTTTTTGTTACAATTATAATTTATTATTTATCTTGTGTTTTTGTTTTTAAACTTGAATTTAAGATATTGTTTTTTTATATTTGCTTTTGACATTGTTTCAATATTGTGCTTTTGCTTTTTGTTTTTCTTCCTTTTTTATTTCTTTATTATTTTACATTTTTAGTTTGTTTAGTTTAGTTAATTTAAGTTGATTTCAGGTTTTGATTTTGTTTATTTTTGCTTTTGACATTGTTTTTATTTTGTGTTTTTGCTTTTATTTCTTCTTTTCCATTGATATTTAGTTTGATTTTGCCTTTGTATTTTATTTAGTACTTAGTTCCGTTTTTTGCTTTTGATTAGTGTTTTTGATTTTATTTTTCTTAATTTTTTTTATTTTTTTTGTTTTCAAATTGATTTCGGTTTTGTTTATATTTGTTTTTGACATTGCTTTTATTTTGTGTTTTTGCTTTTATTTCTTCTTTTTCATTGGTTTTAAGTTCGATTTTGGCTTGGTGTTATATTTTGAATCTAGTTCCGGTTTTTGCTTTTGCTTTTGGTTAGTGTTTTTGATTTTCTTTATTTTACTTATTTTATTTGTCTTATGTTTTTGTTTTTCAACTCGTGTTTTTGATATTGTTAGTTTCTCCTTTTGACATTGTTTTAATATTGTGTTTTTGCTTTTTGTTTTTCTTCCTTTTTTTTTATTATTTTAAATTTTTAGTTTGTTAAGTTTAGTACATTTAAATTGATTTCGGGTTTTTGATTGAGTTTGTTTTTGCTTTTGACATTGTTTTTATTTTCTGTTTTTGCTTTTATTTCTTCTTTTCCATTGATATTTAGTTTGATTTTGGCTTTGTATTTTATTTAGTACTTAGTTCCTTTTTTTTTTTGCTTTTGATTAGTGTTTTTGATTTTCTTTTTATTATTTTTTTTTGTTTTAAAATTGATTTCGGTTTTGTTTATATTTGCTTTTTACATTGCTTTTATTTTGTGTTTTTGCTTTTATTTCTTCTTTTTCATTGGTTTTTAGTTCGATTTTGGCTTTGTGTTATATTTTGAATCTAGTTCCGGTTTTTGCTTCTGATTAGTGTTTTTGATTATCTTTATGTTACTTATTTTATTTGTCTTATGTTTTTGTTCTTTAACTCATGTTTTTGATATTGTTGGTTTTTTTTTGACATTGTTTTAATATTGTGTTTTTGCTTTTTCTTACAATTTTTATTTTATCTATTATTTTTGTTTTTAAATTGATTTCGGGTTTTTGGTTTTTATGCTTTTGACGTTGTTTTTATTTTGTAGTTTTGCTTTTATATTGATTTCGTTTTTTAGTATTTTTTTTATTCTTATCTTTATTTTTCTTCTGTTTTATTTATTTTTTTTCCTTTGATTTTGTCTATTTGCTTTGTTTTTCATTTTAATTTTGATCGGGTTTTTGATTTGTTTGTTTTTGCTTTTGAATATCTATTTTAAACGGTTTTTTGTATTTATTTTCCTTTGATTTTGTCTATTTGCTTTGTTTTTCATTTTAATTTTGATCGGGTTTTTGATTTTGTTTGTTTTTGCTTTTGAATATCTATTTTAAACGGTTTTTTGTATTTAGCGTTTTTCATTTAATTTCATTTTGCTTTGTTTTTGTTATTTTGGTTTTTAATGTTGTTTTTCATTTTGCTTTTGTTTGTTCTTTTGGATTCGATTTTGTTTTTTTTTTTTACAAATATCGTTACATTTTTAGATTTAGAATAATCATCACTTGTTTTTTTTTACTTTTGACTTTGCGAGGGAAGAAGAAGACTAACAGGACTGCAGGAATTAGAACATGATTGATTTGCATATATTTTATCTTTTTTATGTTTTGTAACTTATTTTTCTCATTAAATACTTTACTTAGTATTAAGTGCCCCGTTACTATTGGTTTTCTCCCATAATGGCTGTCAGTCGACGGACGGATGTACCCAAAAAGTATATTGTTCAAGACATTCCTTCGTCCATGAGGCATGTGCCGCTTTTGTCGTTTCCGTTAAGTTTTCATTTCCTTTTACAAATCCTTTCTTCGCGCGCTTTTTTGTACTGCCTTCTTGAACAGTTACTCTACCCTTTCGCCACCCCATCAAACCTCTACGCACTGCACTTCAGTGAAATAATATAAAAGGACATGAAATGGAATGCGAAAAATATGCGTGGCGATTATTTTTGTATGTGTTTCTTTGCGCTATGCGAAATATTTCTTTTTAATCCATAAATTGTTCATGGTTCATTGTTTACCCAAAGCGCAAAGAACCAATCAGCCTCATCCTCCTCAGGAACCGCATCCTTTTTTTTCATTTGTCGCACAGCCTTTCGCATAAAATGAAGTCCTTGCGCAACTTCAATTTTATTAGTGTGCTGACATTAAATATTTTTCTTCATTTCCAACATGATTTACGAGTATTTTTTATGTACCATTCACCATTAAAACATTTATTTTTACAAAAAAAAATAAATATATAATTTTCTTTAGTTATCAAATATTTTTCTGCTCCGTTTTGTGTGTTTTACCAACTACTAAATTCCACAAAGTGTGCGCGTGGAATTTTTGTATTAAAATTCCACAAAAACTGTCGCAGCAAGAGTTGTTGTTTTTTATATGCAATGTGTTGTTTCTTTTAAATGTTCTTCTTAGTATTTTCATTCTGTTCTATATCGTATTTTTTAAAATTTGTTTTTTTTTTTACTTAATTTCTTTTCGTCTGCTTCAAGAACTTTTAAATAGTTTTACATTTACGTGAGTTACGTAATTCAATTACGTTGACGTAAAACTTTACAGACTACATTATTTTAATTTGCATTTGGTTTTTTTTTCTTTCGTCGAAACTTTTTTATTGATGGCACTTCATTTTCTGCAAATAGAGTATTCTGTGCGCTTTGTATATTGAAGGATGCGACAGTGCTTGAGTGATATTTATTTAGAATTATGGTTCGTATTGAGAAACCAAATCTTGATGATTTTTATTTGTGTTGTATATAATGAACAACATTTAAATTATTCTCTTTTAATTGCTTTTGAGTGAATGGGATTATTTAATAATTCGATTTTGGTTTCTATTTCTCAAAAATTTCATCGAATAGTCTATCGCAGTGTATATCGTATGGTCCATCGTTTAAACCATCGTATAGTTTATTATATAGTCCATTTTAAAACCAATCGATATGTCTATCGTATAGTCCAGCGTATATACCATTATGTGAACCATAGAATACTCTTTCGAATATTCTATTCGATAGTCCATCTTAGAGTCCATCATAAAACAACGATAGATTTCTCTAATAATCCATCATATAATCGAAAAGTCTATCAAATAGTCCATGGAATAGTTTATCGTATAGTACATCATATTGCCCACCGTATTCTCTATCGAATAATCCATCGTAGGTCCACGGAATATTCCATCGTATAGTCCATAATATAGTCTATAGTATAGTCTATCGGCTAGTCCAGCGTACAGTCCATCATATCAGTCCATCATTTAAGTTCATCATATCAGTTCATCATATGATCAATTGATCTATCGAATACCTCGTCGAATAGTCCATCGAATAGTCCATTGAATAGTGTTTTTGTATAGACCATCGAATACTTCTGCGAATAGTCCATTCGGTAGTCCATCATCGATAGATCTCTCGAATAGTCAATTATATAATCCATCGTATAATCCATTGTATAGTCCATCGAAAAGTCTATCAAATAGTCCATGGAATAGTTTATCGTATAGTCCATCGTTTAGTACATCATATTGCCCATCGAATAATCCATCGTAGGTCCACGAAATAGTCGATCGTATAGTCCATAATATAGTCTATGGTATAGTCTATCGGCTAGTCCAGCATACAGTCCTTCATATCAGTTCATCATTTAAGTTCATCATATAAGTTCATCATATGATCAATTGATCTATCGAATACCTCGTCGAATAGTCCATCGAAGAGTCCAGTGAATAGTCTTTTTGTATGGACCATCGAATACTTCTGCGAATAGTCCATTAGTCCATCATCGATAGATCTCTCGAATAGTCAATCATATAATCCATCGTATAATCCATTGTATAGTCCATCGAAAAGTCTATCAAATAGTCGATGGAATAGTTTATCGTATAGTCCATCGTATAGTACATCATATTGCCCACCGTATTCTCTATCGAATCCATCGTAGGTCCACGGAATAGTCCAGCGTATAGTCCATAATATAGTCTATAGTATGTCTATCTGCTAGTCCATCATATCAGTTCATCATTTAAGTTCATCATATCAGTTCATCATATGATCAATCGAATAGCTCGTCGATTAGTCCATCGAAGAGTCCAGTGAATAGTCTTTTTGTATGGACCATCGAATACTTCTGCGAATAGTCCATTCGATAGTCCATCATCGATAGATCTCTCGAATAGTCAATCATATAATCCATCGTATAATCCATTATTAGTCCATCGTATAGTTTATCGAAACGTTCATCAAATAGTCCATCCTATAGTCCTTTATTAAACAAACCGCAATATAGTCAATAGAATAGTCCACTGAAAAATTTTTGTATAGTCTAGTCTATCGTTAAACTAATCGTTTAGCTCATCATATATAAAATCTACATTTATCCTATTGATAAATTAAAACGTTCAACCATATAATTCTGATTTTTTGTAGCGATTTCTGTTACATTGCGCCTCGCCCAAAATATAAAATAAATTGTCCCCGTATGATATCGTCGCGTCATAAAGAAACCTTTATAATCATTTAATTACTCCATCAATCTGTTGGAATGTGTCATTAATGTGTCGTAATTGACAAAAGCTACAACAACATTTAATCAAAACCTGATAACGGCGCGCAACAAATCAAATCGGGACACTAAAACCGCCGCCCAACCACTCAATTCTATGATGATGATTATGATTGACACAAATTGTAAGTTCGCGCATGAACAAACGATCGACCGCCTACAATAATTCGCAAATACGCGTCAATTAAGCATTTAATAATGGGGCGAAACATAGCAAAACAAATGTAATTGAAACGAGCCAATTGACGACGACGATTTTGAGACACACAAAACAATATAAAAAATAATATAAAAAAAAGAGAAAAAATGGCAAAAAAACAATCAACAGCAGGTCACGCGACTGAGAACGATCACGGAGGGGGGTCAATACTTGAAACATTATATGGTTCTAATATATAAAAACGGAGCGTATATTAGTACGGTAAAAGTGAGGCTATAAGTGTGGTATAAGTGTGGCATAAGCATGGCACAATTGTGCCTTAGGTCATACGTTTCGTCGTCTAAATTATAGGCTAGGGTGTGAAACATTGTTGCCGGAAGCAAGACCATCAATTTGTTCGACTCAGTCTGGACTCAGTCTGTGTTAATTTGTTGAAAGTCGCAAATATATAATTTTGTGGTGGTAACAAATGCCGATTTGTGGCTCAAACAGGTGCCAACTTCAGGTAGCGTTGCGTGACTGTGCGCTATTTAGGCTTTTAATTTGTTTCAAATGTAGGTTATTTGCTGCTTGAACTAATAATATGTTTTACTAAAAGCAACCTCAGTGTACGGCAATAATGAGAACTACGAGAAAATATTATTTTAGACATATTTTGCGACAATTAAACACTTTTTGCCTTCAATAACATTGTGCGGTAAGAGGGTCTTTTGGATTTCGATGTTGTTTTGTTGGTGTTTACTTAGGGTTGTTTTCGGGTGGTTACATTGAGTTAATGTTAGAAGCCGTCATTTTCTAAATAGTCTCTTGACATAGAAAATATTTATTGAATTTTTATTTTCAACTTTAAGCAGAAGTAACTATTACAAAATGGTAACTATTACAATGGCAAAAATTGAAGCGACACATCGAAGTTAAATCGAAACGAGAATTGTTCGAACTATATAAAAAGTTTGAAATCAAAATTCTATTCAAATTACAGTCGTTACAATCGCAAAACCAAAGTAAAACTTCCAAAATATTTGAATAAACTAAATACAAAAAATCATTAAAAATTAAAAGATTAAGATCAAATTTTAATATCGAAGCCACTTTGGTATTCTGAGCTTTTATTAGTTTGTTTTTTGAAATTGCTACTATATTGCAGTATTATTGGTTTAATTTCCTCCTCTTCGTGTGTCAATAAATCCTCCGGAATTATGTTGAAACTTAAGTTATTAGCCTCCAAATGCATTGAGCTACACATTGCAATTGCTGCCAGTGAGCCCGACAGCCAAGCTCTTCGCAAGGATTCCATGAATCAAATTCAAATGCAATTGTAGCGCGTTTCTATTTGTTGCCACCTCTGACTATTCTCCTTCACTGACTGGCAAACAGTGTTGCCAGCGGCCAATAAATTGCAAAATTATGATGTTGGACGCGGCAACATCATGAGTAGCAAATAGCAATAGCAAAAGCATCGATAGCTGCATCAAGCTACTTAATGATGGACTAAGTAATGAGTTGAGGTGCAAAGGTGCTTTGTAAGGGAATCAATATACATAGTGTGTATTTGCAGATTACCTGCTGTATTTTTGTAATTGTCTACATATGGGGCATTATTTCTAAAATGTCCAGCTCAAAAATTCGAAGTCTATACGCAAAAATTTTCTTTTTTTTACAGAGTTTTAAAAATTTTTTAAATTATATTTTCAACTCAAAATTAAATTTTTACTTAAATTTACATTTTATAATATAAAATTATTCACTCAAAATTAAATTTTCCACTCCAAATTAAAGGGTTCACCAAAATATTAAATCTTTCATTCAAAATTAAAACATTCACTCAAAATTAAAATTATCATCTAAATTAAATTTATCACCATAAATTCAAATTTTCACTCAAAATTAAATTTTTAACTCAAAATTGAATTTTTCACACAAAATTAAATTTTTCACTCAAAATTAAATTTTTCACTCAAAATCCAATTTTTCACTCAAAATAAAATTTTTCACTCAAAAACCAATTTTTCATTTTAATTTAAAATTTTCGCATAAAATTTTTTTAAATGAAATTTTTCATTCAAAAATAGATTTTTAATCAAAATTAAATATTTCACTCAAAATCCAATTTTTCATTTAAATTTATAATTTTCCCATAAAATTATGTAGTTCACTCAAAATTTATTTGTTTCCTCAAAATTAAATTTTTCATTCAATATTAAATTTTTTACTCAAAATTAAATTTTCACTCAAAATCCAATTTTCATTTAAATTAGTATTTTTCACTCAAAATTTAAATTTGCACTCAAAATATAGTTTTCACTCAAAATTAATTTTTTCACTCAAAATTCAAATTTTAACTCAAATTTAAAATTTTCACTCAAAATTAGATTTTCCACTCCAAATTAAAAGGTTCACCAAAATATTAAATTTTTCATTTAAAATTTAAATTTTCACTCAAAATTAAAATTATCATCTAATTTAAATTTATCACCATAATTTCAATTTTTCACTCAAAATAAAATTTTTAACTCAAAGTTGAATTTTTCACACAAAATTAAATTTTTCAATCAAAATTAAATATTTCACTCAAAATTTAATATTTCACTCAAAATCCAATTTTTCAATCAAAATCCAATTTTTAATTTAAATTTAAAATTTTCCCTTAAAATTATATTGTTCACTCCAATTTTAGTTGTTCCTTCAAAATTAAATTTTTCATTCAAAATTAAATTTTTCACTCAAAATTAAATTTTTCATTCAAAATTAAATTTTTCACTCAAAATTAAATTTTTCACTCAAAATTAAATTTTTCACTCAAAATCCCATGTTCATTTAAATTAATATTTTTCACTCAAAATTAAAATTTGCACTCAAAATACAGTTTTCACTCAAAATTCATATTTTCACTCAAAATTAAAATTTGCACTCAAAATACAGTTTTCACTCAAAATTAATATTTTCACTCAAAATACAATTTTCACTCAAAATTAATATTTTCACTCAAAATTAAAATTTTAACTCAAAATTAAAATTTTCACTCAAAATTAAAATTGTTACTCAAAATTTAATTTATCACTCAAAAAAAAAAAAATTTTTTTTTTTACTCAAAGTTAAATTTTACGATTAAATTTGTGATTAATAGCAACTTTTTGAAAAATTGATATTTTCTATTTAAAAATTAGAAAAAATCCAAACAAATTCAGATTACTCATATCTAATTAGTAACTTTAGAGTAATTTACATAAAATTTTCACCAGACACTCATGTCATCTACATGTGTAGACATTCAGTGGCAACTCTGGCAAACCCCTACAACATAATTAGTGGGATCAAGACGCATAACGTAAATCGGCAGCAATAGGTTTAAAGGTATTTGTGTAATATGTGTGCGGATGAGTTAGTATTAGTGTAAGTGTGCATGTATTGATGTACTATAGTGAGTATCTGCCGTCTGATTCAGTGGAAAATCTGATTCCGCGGACTTCGAGGAATTATTGCTAGTTATGCGTTTAGTTTTGCTGCATGTGCCATGTTGTAACTTTGTGTAGTAAATGCTGCGTGTTGTAATTGTAGTAAATTTTGTAATTGTGGTTGTATTTAATGGTGCTGTTGTTGCGCTTGTAAGTGTCATATTTTAATCATATTAATTATGTAACTTTTTGCGTTGCTTCGCTTTTAGTAATTAATTTTATGCCCGCATTTTTTTGTTTGTAATTTAAAGCCAGTGCTGTGTAATAGACAAAATAGTTTATTTTTTAAATTTTCACTGAAAAATAATTTATCACTATATATTAAATTTTTCAGTTAGAATTAAAATGTTCATTCAATATATTGCTCAAAATTAATTTTTTCATTCAAAATTAAATTTTATATTATTAAATATTAAACATTTATCACTAAAAATTCCATTTTTCACTAAAAATTCAATTGTTCACTAAAATTTCAATTTTTTTCACTAAAATTCAAATTTTCACTAAAAATTCAATTTTTCACAAAACATTCTATTTTTCACTAAAAATTCAAATTTTCACTAAAAGTTCAATTTTTCACTAAAAATTCAATTTTTCACAAAAAATTCAATTTTTCACAAAAAATTCAAATTTTCACAAAAAATTCACAAAAAAAATCAATATTTCACAAAAAATTCAATTTTTCACATAAATTCAATTTTTCACAAAAAAGTTAATTTTTCACTAAAAATTCAATTTTTCACTAAAAATTCAATTTTTCACTAAAAATTCAATTTTTCACTAAAAATTCAATATTTCACTAAAAATTCAATTTTTCACAAAAAATAAAATTCACAAAAAATTTAATTTTTCACAAAGAATTCAATTTTTCATTAAAAATTTTATTTTTCACTAAAAATTCAATTTTGCACTAAAAATTCAATTTTTCACTAAAAATTCAATTTTTCACTAAAAATTCAATTTTGCACTAAAAATTCAAATTTTCACTAAAAATTCAATTTTAACTGAAGATTTTCATTTAAAATTTTAACTTAAAAAATTAAGTGAAAAAAATTAAATTTGAGTAAAAAATTTGAGTTTTATTGCAAAATCAAATTTGGAAAAAAAATATTTTTTTTATGTAAATTTTATGTTAATTTACTTTAATTTGATTAAATTGTTCACTCAATATTCAATTTTTACTAAAAATTAAAATTTTCACTCAAAACTAAAAATTGTCACTAATTGAATTATTCACTCAATATTAAATTTATCACTCAAAATTATAATTTTCGTTCAAAATGCATTTTTGATTCAAATTGAATTTTTTCGCTCAAAATTTTATTTGCACTCAAAAATACATTTTTTTATTATTAAATACAAAAAAACACACACAAATTAAAATGTTCATTAAAATTTGTCACTAAAAAATGATACTTTTATTAAGTTTACTTAGTATTGGTTTAAGTGTAACTGGCATCAGTAGTTTGTAATCTGTTCCTGCGGTCACACTACAACAAAATAAAAACCAACAACATCATCATCAGCAAATTATAACAATGCAAATATGTTGTGCTTTTCGAACCAGGAACATAAATAATTTTTTGCTTTGCAGTTTTTTTTTTTCTGTTCGCCTCATGTTTTGCGTTGCCGCCAGTTGAGGGTGGTGAAAATTTCGTGTTTGCGGTGAGTTTTGTGGCGCTCGCTGCCTCAGTGTTGCTAATGTGCACAATAAGCAAAAAAAAAAAAAAGAAAAACAACAAAAACTTTAGCAGTATCAATAACTACAGCTAACCACAACAACAACAACAAAAAGGACAAATGTGTCCGTCCGTCTGTCCGTCCACTTAATAATTAGTGCGAGCAACAAAACAACAGGAGCAGCAACGTATGCCATAAACTTATCGTGGATAATAAAGCACCATATATTGTGCAAAGGATATTGTGCAATGTGACACAAACACACACAGAGGAATATGCATTGTACACACACACACACACACACACACACACAGCCATCAACACGAACACGAACACAACCATGAACCGAAGCCGCTGTCGCTGCCGCCGGTCGACACTCACCGACCGCAAAGCATATTTATATCACAGCCGTACTTTATAGTTGTAGTGGTCGCTGCTGTTTATGTTGCTGCGCCCGAACAATGTTGCTACTTGTCGTATGTTGTTGCAATTAGTTGCTGCTGCACTGATTTGCACTTAAATTAGTGAAAATTTAATTTGATATTCTCGACTGTTTGCATTGTGGCATATGTAGTTCGTGCTCATACTCTAAATTGTGCTCATAATTCAAAAACCTACATTGAGAAATATCTAAGTTTTAAAATAACTTTACTTATCAGAAATAATAACTGTGACGTGTAATTTAGATGAGAACAGCATTTTGTGTTTTTTACACTCAGAAAGAAGATGCCATAAAATTAATAGTTTTTACTATTCAAATAAGTCAATAGGATAAACTATTAATATACTTTAATACTACAAAATACTATAAAATCAAATTTTGGTGCACTCAAAACCAAAGTTATAATCAAATATGTACTATGTATAGCAAGTTTTATTATGTACTATGTATAGCAAGTTTTTACTTGGAAAAATTTACATATTTTAATATTCTATGAAGTCTTTAAGCAATTTCTGATTTTAAATAAAATATAAATAGTAAAAAAAAAAATTAATTTGCTTTTAATCAAAGAAATTTTAAATGTTTAGTGAAAATTCGAATTTTGAGTGAAAATTTGAATTTTTAGTGAAAATTTGAATTTTGTGTGAAAAATAAATTATGAGTGAAAATTTAAAATTTTGTCGAAATTTTAAATTTCGAGTGAAATTTAAAATTTTTGATGAAAATTTGAATTTCAGTAAAAGTTTCCATTTGTGTGAATATTTAAATTTTGAGTGAAAATTTAAATTTTGAGTGAAAATTTTAATTTTGAGTGAAAATTTTAATTTTGAGTGAAAATTTTAATTTTTAGTGAAAATTTTAATTTTGAGTGAAAACTTGAATTTTGAGTGAAAATTTTAATTTTGAGTGAAAAATTAAATTTTGAATGTAAATTTCAATTTTGAGTGAAAATTTCAATTTTGAGTGAAGATTTAAATTTTGAGTGAAAACTTGAATTTTTAGATTTGAATTTTGTGTGAAAAATAAATTATGAGTGAAAATTTAAAATTTTGTCGAAATTTAAAATTTCGAGTGAAATTTAAAATTTTGGATGAAATTTGAATTTGAGTTAAAGTTTGAATTTGTATGAATATTTAAATTTTGTGTGAAAATTTAATTTTTTAGTGAAATTTTAAATTTTGGATGAAAAATTAAATTTTGTGTGAAAATATAATTTTTGAGTGAAATTTTAAATTTTGAGTGAAAATTTAAATTTTGAGTGAAAATTTCAATTTTGAGTGAAAATTTAAATTTTAATTGATATTTCAAATTTTTTTCGGGTGAATTTTAAAATTTTGAATGAAAATTTGAATTTGAGTGAAAGTTTGAATTTTGTTGAATATTTAAAATTTGAGTGAAAATTTAAATTTTGAGTAAAAAATTAAATTTTGAGTGAAAATTTAAATTTTGAGTGAAAATTTAAATTTTGAGTGAAAATTTAAATTTTGAGAGAACATTTAAATATTGAGTGATAATTTTAATTTAGAGTAAAAAATTAAATTTAGAGTGGAAATTAAAATTTTAATTGATATTTCAAATTTTGAGTGAAAATTTAAATTTTGAGCGAAATTTCTATTTTTAGTGAGAATTTCAATAATGAAAAATTTAAATTTTTAGTGAAAATTTGAATATTCAGTGAAAAATAAATTTTGAGTGAAAATTTAAGTTTTGATTAAAATTTATAATTTTGATTAAAATTTTAAATTTTGAGTGAAAATTTGAATTTTTAGTGAACTTTTAAATTTATAGTGAGAATTTAAATTTTGAGTGAAAATTAAAATTTGTAGGGAAATTTTGAATTTTAGTGAAAATTTGAATTTTAAGTGAAAAATAAATTTTGATTGAAAATTTATTTTTGTAGGGAAATTTTGAATTTTCAGTAATAATTTAAATTTTATGTGAAAATATGAATTTTGTGTTGAAATTAAATTTTGAATATGAATTTTGAATGTAAATTAAAATTTTAAGTAAAAATATGAATTTTGTGTGAAAATATAAATTTAAATTTTTTGATTAAATTTAAATTTTTAGTTAAAATTTAAAATGAGTAAAAATTTGAATATTGACCAATACATTTTTGTTGACTTGGACACGGCTTTAAAAAGAAGAAAAAAGGGAAAAATTTAAATCACTTTACATACAACGAAATACTTAGGCAATCGATTATGAAACTGGTCGTGTTAAGAAAGGTAAAATTGCAATAATACCTTTTTTTATTAATTTAAGAGATTTATATTAAACTTTTTATTACTGCTTCTTTTCTAATACACACACAAAAAAAAAAACTGTCATTTTGGCCTCTTTTTCGACACTTTTAGGTGCTGAAATGGAGCCCGCAGTAAGTTACTGTTAAAAAGTGTTAGAACGACATGAAAAACTGTCTATATCTGGAATGTCATAAATAGAGACAACCGATGCTACTGTTAATTATAAATTTATTACTGTTGAATGAAGATTGACAATTTTAACTGTCGATTCAACGACAGTATGTCGATTCAATGACGTTTAAACTAAAACAAAGAAACCATGAAGTTATTTTTTTAAAAGAAAAATATTATATTTTGATTACATTGGATTTTGAAAATATTTCTGTAAATACGATAATTAATTAAATGAAGTGGTATACGTCTGTTGAATAGAATGTTTTCGGTCCAGATGCAGACCAATTATATAAAAGTTCGGTTGGGTGTAGTTGAGGGTTTCAAAACATGAGGCGTAACCTAAGTTGCGATTTATGGTTGATGATGATGCCCGTATTCATGTTCCATGGGAGTATATGGTTGATGGTGATGCTTGTTTAATTGTTGCGAAGAAAATATCTCAAATGTTGGTGACTGTATGTATTTTTATTTGACATTAAATATTTTGTTTGTATTTCAAATTCACTTCAACAATCAATGCAAAGTAACTTTGATTCTTTAAAATTTTATTTCGTTAAATATTTTAAATTACACATCTCATAACACATCTCGACTAACAATAACAGTCTAAACTGTTATTTAGTTCAAATGTGAAACCACACTCGGCAATGCTTGTTTTTTAACAGTTTTTTTCTGTGATATGATACGTCTACGTTATCAATATCGAGTTGATTGGACCTCACATTTTGCATAAAATTACACATGTTTTTATTTTGAAGATTTTATAGTCCTTGATATATTTAATATAAATTACATATTTTCTAAGCCAGATTTTGAAATAGATTCAAGAGAATAGTAGAAATTTATTTATTTTTGTGATAATTTGAAACTAAAGTCATAGATATTTCAAAGAAAGCTAGTTTTTTTGTCGTTTTGTATTATTAAAACTAGAATATTTTTATAAAAATAATATTTCTGGATTTCTCATAAATATATCGTCTTCTCTATTTCTTAAAATTGAAAATTTTTCTATTTGAAGTTTTCCCTTAAAGATTTCAGAAGAATGTGGTGGCACTGCCAATCATAAACCTTATTGCATGACCTTCAAGAACTCTGTGTCTCAGTTTATGACCTCTTGGAGGAAGCTGCTTATTTTCTTCACAGTAACTGCTTCAGGTTTTAATGGCTTTTTTTACAGCTGCAATTGCAAATTTTTATTTAGTTTTTATTGCTTAAAATTAGACGAAAGAGCACAATGCATAAAATTCAACATCAGCAGCCCCCACCCAACATATTCTGCGCTTTGTGCCGTTGAGATTTCTAATAGAATCTGTAGATGATAAGAAGGGGGGGCGGGGGGGGTTCATTTTTGTGGAAAGGCACGCGCAGCAGCTGGAATCCTTGGCACAGACGTGAACTTGAACTTTTTATGGCACGACGTTGAACCTTTCTTATTTGCTATGCTATGCCAAGACTATAACTCGCCTTCAGCTGATATCTACTGTTTCAATTGTTTTCAACTTGGCTGCTTATTTAAATAACGAAGAGTTATTCGTGAAGATATAAAGTTCAAATTTATGGCAATGCTCTATAAGTGTTGGATTTTGTTCATCGAAAGTGCGTTGTTGAATGCAAATTATTATTTTTTTTTTTTATTTTTTTTTTGATTTATATGATTAACTACAATGTATAGATTTCATTTTTTCATTTACAAAATATTAAAATGCAGATTCAGCGAGAACTTCTGTTAAGAAAATTTTATTTTTATGAATTTTGAGTGAACATTTAAATTGTATGAGAAAATTTAAATATTGCATCAATATTTGAATTTTGATTGAAAATATGAATTTTAAGTGAATATTTGTGTTTGGAGTGAAAATTTTAATTTTGAATGAAAATTTGAGTGAAAATTTGAATTTGAGTGAAAATTTGAATTTTTAGTAAAATTTTATATTTTGAGTGAAAATATGAATTTTTAGTGAAAATTTGAATTTTGAGTGAAAATTTGAATTTTGAGTGAAAATTTGAATTTTGAGTGAAAATTTGAATTTTGAGTGAAAATTTGAATTTTGAGTGAAAATTTGAATTTTGAGTGAAAATTTAAACTTGAGTGAACATTTTAATTTTGAATCAACATTTCGAAATTTGAGTCAACTCATGTTTAAAGTAAAAATTTAAAAATTGAGTGAAAATTTAAATTTGAGTGAAAATTGTAAGTTTGAGTGAAAATTGTAAATTTGAGTAAAAATTGTAAGTTTGAGTGAAAATATAAATTTTCGATGAAAATTGAAATTTTGGGTGCAAAAATTTGAAGGGAAAATTTAAAGTTTTTAATTTTTGAGTGAAAAATTTGAAAATTTGAATTTTTAGTGGAAATTAGAATTTTGAGTGAACATTTTAATTTTGAGTCAAAATTTAAATTTTTAGTGAAAATTTAAATTTTTAGTGAAAATTTAAATTTTTAGAGAAAATTTAAATTTTTAGAGAAAGTTTTAATTTTGAGTGAAAATTTAAACTTGAGTGAACATTTTAATTTTGAATGAAATTTGAATTTTGAGTGAAAACTTGAATTTTGAGTGAAAATTTTAATTTTGAGTGAAAATTTGAATTTTGAGTGAAAATTTGAATTTTGAGTGAATATTTGAATTTTGTGTAAATTTGAATTTTGAGTGAAAATTTGAATTTTGAGTGAAAATTTGAATTTTGAGTGAAAATTTGAATTTTGTGTGAAAATTTGAATTTTGAGTGTAAATTTTAATTTTGAGTGGAAATTTGAATTTTGAGTGAAAATATGAATTTTGAGTGAAAATATGAATTTTGAGTGAAAATATGAATTTTGAGTGAAAATATGAATTTTGTGTAAAAATTTGAAATTTCGAATTTTGAGTGAAATTTGAAATTTTGAGTGAAAATTTAAATTTTGAATATGAATTAATATTTTGAATGGAAATTTAAGTTTGGCATAGTGCATTTTGAAAAAAAAAATTTGAATTTATAAAATTTGGCTAAAAATATAAAATTCAATTGAAAAATTTTAATTTTAGTACATTTTTTTTTGTGAAAATTCAAAATATTTTCTGGTTTATTCAAACATGAAATTCAACGATTGTTGATTGTTGCTTTCATGTACCAACAAAAAATGAACTCGTCCTTGGGAAATGCGTCAGCATTATATTTTTGGCATATTGCATTAAAGGAATACAAACAAAAGACAATTTTCTGGAAATAGTTTTGTACAAAATTAGCATATGAAAAAATTGACCTCGAATGCTGCAGCATTTTTCAAAAAAAAAAAAGAAAAATAAAATAAAAACAATTTGTCGCAGTGAAGACACAAATAGCACAATACCGAGGCATACAGCGAGACAATAAAATTTTACTATCACAGATTGATTTTATTGCTTATGATTCGCATGAATGCCAGTCTCAGAAAAAAACTATAAAAAAATTGAAAATCAAAAAAACTAAAACACAGCAATTTCTTTATGTTGTGCCAACAACAACAAAAATGATGCCTCTGACACTAACACAAAAAAAATAGAATCAGTAACATCCAACGCACATTGGTGACATCTATGGCTATAAATGCAAATGTGCCTTGTGCTTTTGATGATCTTTTGTTGTAATAAATTTGTACAAATTTTCAAATAATTCAGCAAAAATTTCACTCGTCGATGATGATTTTTGCATTGCTTTTGTGTTTGTTTAATTTTCTCGAAATATTGCGAAGCATTTTAGCATTTTTATTTATGGCGCCTTAAAATATGTTATGCGGTTGGTTTTTTTTATTGCCAAGTGATCAGCTGTTTTTTGCATGCTGCCATTTTATTTTTTATTTTTATTATTTGTGTGTTTTTCATTTATCTTTGTTTGTTTTTATTTTTTTTATTTAACTCAAATCAAATGAAATCCTGCGATAAAATAAGGCATCGCAGTCATGCAGTAAATTTATATAAATTTATGTAGCAATTGTGTGAAGAGGGTGAGGAGGGACAGGAGTTGGTGCTGTTTTTCATTTGTATATATATAACTCTTGGTCCGTCTGTCTGTTCGTTCCAGCATGACGTCAAAACCGCTAAACCGATTTGACTGAACAATTCCACCAGAATACTATGAAGTCCGGTAACATAGGCTATATATATGCGATTGGAAAAATAGACGTGGCATCTCCCATAACATCTAAACTTTCAAAACAACCTAACTCGGCACTTACACCAAATAAGAAGATGAAAAAGAAACTCAAATACAAAAGTAAAAACAAAAGACAAAAGCAAAAACACAAATACAAATAAAAAAAAAAACAAAAGAAAAATATGAAAAATCAAAAACTATAATTAAAGAGCAAATACACAAAAACAAAAGCAAAATCACAAAAACAATCCCAAAAATAAACGCAAAAACAAACATAAAAACAAAATACCAACACAAAAATAAAAGGAAAAGCAAAAACACAAAAACAACAAAACAAACATAAAAGAAAAAACATAAAAATATAAAAACAAAAGATAAAATACAAAAACAAAACCAAAATCACAAGACAACATAAATACAAAAACAAAAGCACAGACTCAAAAACGCAAAAACAAAAACACTACGCAAATCACAAAAACCAAACAAATTTAAAATAAAACAGAAAAACACTAAAACACAAGCAAAATAACAAAAAGAAACTCAAAAACAAAAACAAAATCAAAAACATAAAAAGAAAAAACAAAAACACAAAATCAACAAGACAAACACAAAAGCAAAAACAAAAGATAAAATACAAAAACAAAATCACAACACAACACAAATGCAAAAGAAAAGCACAAAATCAAAAACGCAAAAACAAAATAAAAGACACAAAAACCGATACGCAAAAACACAGAAACATAAGCACAATCAGTAAAAGAAATGGAAAAACAAAATCAAAAACAAAAAGAAAAGCAAAAACACAAAATCAAAGAGACGAATACAAAAACAAAAGCAAATATACAAAACCAAAATCTCAAAAACAATAGTACAAAATCAAACACGCAAAAACAAAATCAAGAATATAAAAATCAATACGCAAAAACACAAAAACTCAGAAACTAAAGGAAAAAAACAGAAACACACAAATCCAAATAAACAAAACGCAAACACCAAATCAAAAACAAAACTAATTAAAAACTGAAAATAAAATCAAAAATACAAGAAAAAAAAGCATAAACATGAAATCAAATACAAAATCAAAAACTCAAAAGCAAAACCACAAAATCAAAAACGAAAAAGTAAAAATAAAAACGTAAAAAACAAAAAATTTAAAACACAAAAACAACAGCAAAACACAAACCACAAAAAATTAAAGTAAAAACAAAAAGTCAATATCAAAAACAAAATCAATAGCAAAAACAGAAACAAATAAAAAAAATGCAAAAAGAAAAAATCAAAATTAAAAGCAAAAACAAAAAACGTGAAAACACAAGATGCTAATACAAAAGCAAAAAACGAAACAAACAAAAACAAAATGAACAGCTATCCTAAAAAATGGGTTGAAAAACAAAGAAAAACCCCCCGTTGCATAGCCCGGATACGAAATTTAAATTTACGAAAATTTACAACAGGGTTTTCGAAAACAGTTAATCTTAAGTTTTCTTGAATAATTAAATAGCTGTCATAAATCAAAATAAACTTTTCTAATAATAGCTGTAATTATAAGGGTCACAAAGAACATTAAAAAATTAACTTAAAATTTTATTATGCTGTCTGTGCCGGTTTTCTGCTGGGTACCATTTCTCAAAAAAAGCCATACTTTAGAGGCTTCGAAAACCTTTATGCTTACGGAATATTAATGACTTGCATGATTTACAGACATGGCAGGCAGAAAGGCAGACGGGCAGGCAGGCAGGCTTGCAACTCAGCCAGATGAAGCGGCAAGATTTGAAGGTCGTTTAAAATTTATTGTGCTCCCTCGAGTAGGATAAAGAAACACATATAATGGAGTAGACATTTTAAATGGAAGCAGCTGATTTCTGACACAAATCTCAAAAGTAATACAAGCGAAAAACAGTAGAAAAAAAATACTAAATCCTAAATCCAACGTCGACTTTATTAAAATTCTATAATCCAAAGAATACAAACAGAAAAAAGTTAAATATTTCTTTATTCTACTCTTCTTTATGTTTACTGCTTCAATACTGCTCGAACCAAGTCGCATATATGCCCCAAAATGTTAAACCACATAAATGGTATGTCCTAAAACAGCTGCCCGCAGCTTAGCCTCGGTTAAGGCGCTGAATTGGCCAACATTGGTCAGTTGGTTATTTGTGCCATTTGCTCTCGAAATGCGGGTCACTGAGTCAACGTAGAAATTTCAATATTTGCGTTGAGTAAATAGACTTTTTCAGTTGCTGGCCAACAAAATATATAAAATCCCTTTAAAATTGCAAAATATTCAACTTGGTCGCATCCAGCACAAAAGCACATGCCGCATACCATTTGGAAAATTAGCCGGAATTTTCAGTTGACTTCTTACGTCGACTGTCGTCTGGTAGCGTGAGCTTTAAATAATACAGTTTAGATAACGGTAATGGCACTTTGCGGCCGTCTAGGGTTGTACAATGTACTTGGACATGGTAGTCCGGACATGAACTTCGGCAAGACGACGACGACTACCACTATTGCGATGTGTTTCTCTTTGGAGGGTTGTAGAAAGTCACTACATCATGACGGACACAGGCGCAATAATTATGTCAGTTGCCTGGAATCGATTGTTCCCAGATGCCTCCATAAATGTCGACTGTTGGAAACTTCAGCTTCAAGTTGATGTGGCCCGGCAGTTGCTGCTGCCGTCAGCAGTGCGAAATAAATGTTTTAAAAGACATCGAAAAAGCAGCAGAGCGGCAGGTTTTTGAAGAAATTCCTCATTTGACGAACTGAAAGCATTTCAAAGTGACAGCGAGGAAATACTTAGGATGTTGACATAAGTAGAAAGTGAAAGAATAAAAATATGTAATGACACTGGAGAAATATCTATATTTTATGTTTTTTTTTGTTCAGAAATATTTGTTAAACTTAATTTTTAAATGTAATATGAGATTTTTTTAAAGAAAACTGTACACTTTTTTTGAGTGAAGTTTGATTTTTTTTAATGAAGTCCGGAGGGTGACAAAGGCTATATAAATTTTTTACTAAAAAAAAAAAATTTTCACTTAAACTTAAATTTTGCAATAAAAATTAACTTTTTCACAAGAAAACAATAAAAAAAAAGAATTGCATAAAAGGTAATTTTCCCCTATATAAAAAAAAAAAAAAAAAATTTTGACTAAAAAAAAAATAATTTTCACTCAAATTTAAATTTTCACTAATAATTCCATTTTTCACTAAAAGTTAATTTTTTCTCTAAACATTTTACTTTTCAAAAGCGCAATAGAAGAAACAAAAAAAAAAAACACACACAAAATTAAAAAATAAAAAACAAATGCAAATACACAAAAACAAAAAAAAAGCGTCAGCAAAATCAAAAATACAAAAAAAAAACACGAAAAGTAAAAACACAAAAAAATTACAACCAAGTCAAAAACAAAAGCAAAACACAAAAAAGCAAAACACAAAAAAGCAAAAACCAAAGAGAAAGCAAAAACTCTAATACAAAGAAAAGCTAAAACACACTGAAAAATCAAAATCGAAAAAAAAAACCAAATACAAAAAAAAAACGAGAACAAACGCAAAAACACAAACTCATGCAAAAATAAAACAAATCGGCCGTTTTGATTAGAAATTAAAAACAAGAACAAAAAACAACAGGAAAAACACAAAAAAACTAACCAAAACACAAAAACGTAAAAACCAACGCAAAAATAAAAACAAAAATAAAACCATTCGGCCGTTTTGAATCCAAAATTCAAAACAAAAACGAAAACAAACGCAAAAACACAAACTCATGCAAAAATAAAACAATTCGGCGGTTTTGATTAGAAATTAAAAACAAGAACAAAAAACAACAGGAAAAACACAAAAAAACTAACCAAAAGCAAAAACACAAAAACGTAAAAACCAATGCTAAAATAAAAACAAAAATAAAACAATTCGGCCGTTTTGATTAGGAATTACAGACTTTTAAAAAAATTTGAAAGGTTTAAACTATGTTTAGTCTTGCATTGAAAATCACAACTCCGAAGATATACAGAAATATTGTATGTGATGTCTATACCCAGAACATCAATCGAAAAATTATAATCTTATTCAATAATTTATAATTATAACGAACTTAAAACATTTTCGATAAAGAAACAAATTTCGCTGTTTTTAACGTTGCATATCTGGAGTTTATATCAAAAACATTGTATTTTCAATACAAAAAAAAAATGAATTTGTTCATAAACTTCAGTTTTCTTGACATAAATTCTAAAAAACACATAATTGTATTTCAAATTATTTTGAGTTTCACATGGAAAATCTTGCATTATTTCATTAAAATAAAAAATAAAAAATTGCATGATTTTCAACAATATTTTCTCGATGTGTTGAGTACCGTTTTCTTGAAATGCTCTGTAAAATGTTGATATTAATACTTTTTATTTAAGTACTATTGTATTGAGTTTTTTCATTATTTAAATTAAAAATTAGATTTAAAAACGGCTTTTTAACGTATTGTAATCTAAAATATTATTTTACTCCAAATAAATTTAAATATGCTGTACATGCAATGCAAATATTTAACAGTCCCGTGTGAAAATTGTTACTCGCTGCTGTCACGCATCAGCCACATTCATGTCTACCCCTGACAGGCCCCTACTTCAGCACCAACATTTACCACGTATTGTAGTAGAAATAAATATAAAAATGTATTCCCAAATAAACAGTTGTCGTCAGTTGACATGGGCCAACGAACATTTTACGACTTCCAACATGCGAGCAGGAGATTGAAGCCTATAAACCGTAGCAGCCACTAGCAGCAATAACTACAATAATTTGATGTTTATAATACGATCGAGATAATCAACAACGACGACGACGAAAACGTTTGTTGACAACAAATCGCAGTTTGCTGATGGCCAAGAACATATTTTGGGCAATTTCAATGTTTGTGGAACAGGCGATGCGTGAGATTACTTGCGGTCAACATGGTTGCTATCTGCTAAAAGGAGATTGATCGATGATTACACTGTAAGTCAATTATTTCAACTGATGAATTCGTCGAAATATATAAAATAATTAATTTAATTGTTTAAGTGAAAAGTCATGCACATTTTTATCGATTAAAACGAATATCGGGGGAAATGTTATTCAAAAAAGTAATTATTATTTTATAAATCAATTAAATATAAATGGAATTGAATTTTCAATTTTTCACTGAAAACTGAATTTTTTCATAAAAAAATCAATTTTTCATAAAAAATTCAATTTTTCACTAAAATTTAATTCTCACTAAAAATTCAATTTTTCACTAAAAATTCAACTGTTCACTTAAAATTCAACTAAAAATTCAACTTTGTCACTAAAAATTCAATTTTTGACTAAAAATTAAATTTTTCATTAAAAATTTAATTTTTCATTAAAATTTAATTCTCACTAAAAATTCAATTTTTCACTAAAAATTTAATTTGTCTCTAAAAATTTAATTTTTCACTAAAAAATTCAATTTTTCATATAACAATTAATTTACACTTAAATTTAAATCGTTCACTTTAAATTCAATTTTTCACTAAAAATTCAATTTTTCACTAAAAATTCAATTTTTCACAAAAAATTCAATTTTTCACAAAAAATTCAATTTTTCACAAAAAATTCAATTTTTCACAAAAAATTCAATTTTTCACTAAAAATTCAATTTTTCACTAAAAATTCAATTTTTCACTAAAAATTCAATTTTTCACTAAAAATTCAATTTTTCACTAAAAATTCAATTTTTCACTAAAAATTCAATTTTTCACTAAAAATTCAATTTTTCACTAAAAAATCAAATTTTCACTAAAAATTCAAATTTTCACTAAAAATTCAAATTTTCACTAAAAATTCAAATTTTCACTAAAAATTCAATTTTTCACTAAAAATTCAATTTTTCACTAAAAATTTAATTTTTCACTAAAAATTCAATTTTTCACTAAAAATTCAATTTTTCACTAAAAATTAAATTTTTTACTAAAAATTCAATTTTTCACTAAAAATTCAATTTTTCACTAAAAATTCAATTTTTCACTGAATATTAAAATCTTCACTAAAAATATTATATACAAATAAATAAAATTTTCACTAAAAAATCAATTTTTCACTAAAAATTTAATTTTTCATTAAAAATTTAATTTTTCACTAAAAATTCAATTTTTCACTAAATATTCAATTTTTCACTAAAAATTCAATTTTTCACTAAAAATTCAATTTTTCACTAAAAATTAAATTTTTCACTAAAAATTCAATTTTTCACTAAAAATTCAATTTTTCACTAAAAATTCAATTTTTCACTAAAAATTAAAATTTTCAGTAATAATTAAATTTTTCACTAAAATTCAATTTTTTACTAAAAATTAAAATTTTCACTAAAAATTCAATTTTTTACTAAAAATTTAATTTTAACTAAAAATTATTTTTTTTCACTAAAAACTAAAATTTTACTTAAATTATATTTTTCACTAAAAATTAAACTTTTCATTGCAAATTAAATTTTTCACTAAATATTATATTTTTTACCAAAAGCAAGTAGCTCTGTGCTGCCCTTTCACACAATCAGCATTTGCTGCACGTACGCAGCAATTTGTTGTTGTTGCTGCTGTCGCTGATATCCTCGTAGTAGTTGTGCGAATTGTTGATGTGGTTTTTATGCGGTTTGCATTTACATAGAACTGATAAATGTCCTTTATGTCAAAACAGAACTATGAATTGTAACGAAACGAAATAAGCAGCAGTACGCAGACAAATGTGACACAAATTCGAATGCAGTGTGCGTGTGAGAGAGTTTGTATTTTGGTGACAACTTGAATTATATAGAAACAAGCAAAAAAAGAAAAAAAAAGAAATAAAATTGAATTTGAATTTTTATATTATAATAAACATTTGTTGTCTTTGCTATTGTTGGCATTATTTACTGCATGCATGTGTTATTCTCTCCTTTCCCCAATTTGTCCCTCTTCTTTGTCCGCTTTGCCATACGCTCTCTTGAGCATATTTGCTTCAGTAAATTGCGAATTCTTCACTCACTCACTTGGGATTCTGTGCGACAATAAAAGTGAAATTTTTTGATTTAAATTGAGTTCAAGGATGTGTTTTCTGTGTGTGTGTGTTGTCCAAAATTTATGCTCGTACGTGACGTACGTCGAATGGTACGTTATTATTTTATTATTATTGTTGTTAGCAGAAAAAAAAATCATCAAAGCGCTTTTTATTATTTTCAAAAATAATACAAATTATAATTGGTTCGTAATAAAATAAAGAATTTGTACCAATCAGTGAATTTTTTAGAGAGTGCCTATTAAATTCACTCATATTCGCGTAGAATTATAAAAAATTATAAATGTTAAATGAAATCGGAAAATCACGAAAAGTCATAAATAGAGAATTGAATAGATGAACGAAAAAAAATATAGAAAATTGTATTAAAAAAAAATGAATTTTGTAAAATATTTGAAATATCGAAAAATAGTTTTCTGGAATATAGCATTTATCCGGTTAAAAGATGCAGTGGAATTTTATAATTTTTCTAAAATTATTAAAAAATATTTTTTTTTTTATAAAATTAGCTTTTTGACAGTTTCAAGTATTTGCTGTAATCTCGCCCTTCGAATTACTAACCGTCATGTTTAATTTCCATGTTTCGAGCGATTCGTGCAGAAATAATCAGATGACACGCACGACTTTCTCTGACATTTTCATTTCCATTAAGTTTAATAATTTCTGTTTAACACCCCCCCTACATCCTAGTTTAGCCTCACATATTCGGTTCAACATTGCCATTGCAAGTCCCTCTTGAAAACCCCACGTGCTCCGGTTACAATACGCCTTGCTTTGACTCTTTATTATGAACATTACGCCATTTTGCACGCATTTCTGTTTTGGTATTTGTTTCAAAAGACATTATAACATATTATTTAACTACCCATTAGCTAGTTTTAGCCTTGATGTTTAGGCATTTTTCTATTTTTGTTTTTATGTGGAAATATTCTGTGTGGCTTTGTAGAAGTCGGCGTAATTTAGAACTGCGTCTGGGTGTACTGAGCCATGTGCATGGTTGTTGCTTTTATACGCTAGAGTTAAACTCTATGCTTTGGCGCATTGCTTCTAATTATTTTTATTAAACACACAAAAATGTCTATAAAAAATATTAAGAAATATGAGAAAGAATGTTTGCAATAAAAGAGCATACGAAAATAATATATAATATGTTTAGCATTAAGCATTATAGTAAACGTTTGTAATTTTCATTCAACACAATCATAGTAAACCAAATTAGAACTTAACGCAAATAGTTATCTTGATTAAATTCATATTTGAACCATTTATTTAATATGAATATTTCCTTCAATCTCAGTTTCAACCCTTAGATATCAAACATGAATATAATAGAAACGTTGTTTCTGGCGATTTACTTGTTTTTCAAATACTTATTGTCTCGTAGAGCTCGAAACCCAAATAGATAGATGTATGCTTTGATCACTCCTTACACAAATAAATCCCAAATAAAAGAGAACCAAAAGCATCACTGCAGTGTACTCACAAAACATTTATATAGTAAAACAAAGATGCTTGAATTGCACTACATGAATACACCAAGCGCAATTATATAATAAAAAAGACAAATTTAGTATAACATTTGAGTTAAGTCACAACTCATCGCAAGCATTTTAAACTGGACTTTTATTTACTGCACTCGTTGCATTGAATACAGTCTCAACTCATTAAACAACACACGTATTCTATGAAAGCAAGCAGTGCACAGACAGACTGACAATAGATTTTCATGATTACAAAATATGGTATGGATATCCACATCGATTTTCTCATTCAATGATACATGTATCGTATCGATAAAATGTATCGTATTTGTCGGATGTTTAAAATATGTTTGTCTCAAAGTCGATCTAAAAAAGATGTAAATAATTTTATATTTAGGGCTGTGATATTTCTGGTAAACATTTTTCTTTTCTTAGTGTAAAAAACATGTAACATAAAATGTAAGATAAAAAAGTAGGATGCATAAACAGTTCATTTCAGTTTTTGAATTTTTATTGCAAATCATTATATACCTCTTCACTACAACTACGTCTTGTTTCTGTTTTCTTTTGACACTACTTATGCTTTATTGTTGTGAGCAACGCATTCATTAGATTTTCAAGCATAGAGTCGCCGACAGTAAATGTCTTGAAATAAAATGAATGTCTTTAAGTGGGTTTCGAATGTAAATACATTTTTCTGAAATATCTGTTAAAGTAAACAGTACTCAAATAGAATATTGCACAGTACTTTATATTTTATATTTTTTATTTATATTCGCTACAGTTTTGTGGTTAATTTCGCGACGAGCGCCTATTCCCAAATGGGGATTAAAATCCGAGACCTTTATATTGCAAGTCCAGTGCGCATAACACTGAGGCCGATTGTATCACTATATTGCATATTTATAAAATCAGTTTGTGCGCAAAATTTATATAAAGCATGCATTAATAAAAGAATTTTTCAATACATTCTATTTTTCCTGTAATATATTTGAAAGACTTTTTGCACTATTCTCCCGAACTAAATTTTTCCAGAATACAATTTCAACAATGCTCTACATTTTATGTTGTATTAAAACAAAAAGCTTCAATCATTTCCATTCTTCTGAAATTTGAGAAAAATCCTTCTGTGTTTATAACTACAGAATTCAAATTTTATCTCTGGATTCTATATGCCAATCCATTGTTCGGAATTTTTCTATACTCCATGTTTTATTAAAATTCTTTATAATAATTTACTTTCTTTGGACAATCCATTCGAAAAAGTTTTTTTACGATTAACTTCTTTTATATTTCAGGAATATTTCCATAAAACTTAGTTTTGATTATTAATTTTATTCTGGAATTAATTTTAACAAAAAAAAAAAAAAATCATTTTTCTAATAATAAATTTTAAAAACTATTCTTTGATAGCTGAACCCGTGCACGACTCGTGCAAAAATTTTGTGAATGCAAGGATATGGAGCTATTTTATTAATATAAAAACATTTTTTTATTATTAATATTAGGAACCGCGTGCTTCGCTGTGGACATTTTTAATTGTTTTATAAATGTAGTAACAAAAACAAAAATAATTCTCCGCCAAAACAATTTTTCTCAAAGACAATTCATTCTCAGACTATGCTTTTCCGTTGAATTATTCCCCGTAGAACATATCGTCGTAGAATTCTTCCCAGTAGAAATCTTACCCGTAAAATTCTTCCCCATAAAACACGTGGAATTCTTCCCGGTAGAATTCTTTCCCGTAGAATTCTTCCCCGTTACGTATTTCCAGTAGAAGTTTTAGTGTGGTGATTTTTAGTGTGGTGATTTTTAGTGTGGTGAATTTTAGTGGTGAATTTTAATGTGGTGAGTTTTAGTGTGGTGACTTTTGGTGCAGTGAATTTAGGTGTGGTGAACTTAAGTGTGGTGAATTTTATTGTGGTGAGTTTTAGTGTGGTGAAATTTATTGTGTTAAGTTGTAGTGTGGTGAATTTTAGTGTTGTTAGTTTTAGTGTGGTGAATTTTAGTGTGGTGAAGTTTAGTGTGGTGAGTTTTAGTGTGGTGAGTTTTATAGTGGTGAGTTTTAGTGTGCTGAGTTTTAGTATGGTGAAATTTTTTTTTGTGGTGAGTTTTAGTATGGTTTATTTTTTGTGTGATGAATGTTATTGTGGTGAGTTTTAGTGTGGTGAGTTTTACTGTGATGAATTTTAGTGTTGTTAGTTTTAGTGTGGTGAGTTTTAGGGTGGTGAGTTTTAGTGTGGTGAGTTTTAGTGTGGTGAATTTTAGTGTTGTTAGTTTTAGTGTGGTGAATTTTAGTGTGGTGAATTTTAGTGTGGAGAGTTTTATAGTGGTGAGTTTTAGTGTGGTGAGTATTAGTGTGGTAAATTTTGGTGCGGTGAGTTTCATAAAGGTGAATATCAGTGTGGTGAGTTTTAATGTGGTGAATTTTGGTGTGGTGAGTTTAAAGAATTTCGAATGGTTGTTACCCAGGTGTCTTGATATCACTATAATAACTGTTGACATACATCATCTTGAAAATGTACCTTCTATGGGGGGTGACACGACCAGTTGTCCAATCCCGCCCACATTTGGCGAGACCGTTTAGAATGTTTGAATATAACGCTGACCAAAATTTTATAAATTTGCTATCCCAATTGCTGATATAAAATGTTTTTTATTTTTGGGTTATATGGGAGGTTCCACGCCCAGTCCACCAATCTGACCGAGATATAGCATATACTCTGTACAGACCCAACATACATATTGTCAAAATTTGAGTTTGTAGATGCTGTAAGTGCCAAATTATATCGTTTTGAAAGTTTAGGCTGTATCGGAGGTGCCACGCCCCTTTGTCAAATCCTGCCCATATATAGCCTATCATTCCTTCCAGACCCTACAGCATATGTGGTAAAAATTGCAAAAAAAAGGAACTGCCGTTTAGACGAAGAAGTGGAACAAACATACAAACAAAAGGACAAACCAACAAAGAGATTTATTATATTAATAGGATAGGAGTATTATTCCCGTATTATTATTTTCTAGTATTAACTTTAGTTCAAGACTCATAAATTTAATTTTTTTTATCGTGTTAATATTTTTCAAACTTTAGACTCAGAGTGGGGTTGTTAAAAGGTTCGAAATTATTAGGAAAATTTTATTTAGACAATTTTTTCATATTTTTAGTAAGTTTTAAGTTTAGTATTTCGCAAAACTTTGTTTTATTCTCGTTTAAATTTAGTCACAAACAATTTATTCCTTAAATTGCAAATTTTTTACAGTATACGATTTTTATAAATTTGAGCTATTTTCGCTGTATACTTTGGTACAAGGTACACATGATATTTAATCAATGACCTTGTTAGAGGTGACCTCACTCCCCGCCTAACAAACTTTATAGTCCGCAAAGGAAAAAGGCAGCTGTCCGCTGTACAGCTTTCATCAAGTTAAAGTTTGTTTGATTCAATATATGACAGTCTTAAGCCTAAGTAGCCCAAGTATTAAGGAAGTTTCTCTCCGTCTTTTACTGTAATATGTGGCCTAGTTCTGCGTCTAATAATTTTTTTTCTACAACTGATTCTTTGACTTTTACAACTGTTTGCAACAAAAAAAGGACATTAATGCTGGCTTAACGTGACAGCGGATGATGATGCCACTAATGGGTTAAAATGTACGTGAGTGTCTTAAAGAAATTTAGTTGAAAAGTTCGCTTACTACGTTGATATCGAATAAAATAAAAAAATTATAAAAAAAAATAATACTACTTTATTAAAGCTTAAATTCTACTTATTTTAACTATTATTTTGATATACGTACAAAAAATCATTTTAATAAAAAACCTTAAAATACACAGTCTAAAATAAGTTTCAACCCCAGAAAGGTTGTTGCGGGTATGGTCCTCTTCCCACATACGGATTTGGATTTATAACACGTGCAATATCGGTGAAAGTGCGTCCACCACGACCACGATGTCCACCGTTGCCGCCACCACGTCCATATCCACGTCCATAATTAGAGCCGCCATAGGCACGTCTTGCGCCATAACCGCCAAAAGCAGCCTTCTTCAGTAGCGGTAAAAATAACGCCGAACAGCCTTCGAATAATGTGGCGATGCACAATAAAAGTACGACGAAAATTTGAAATTTCATATTGTATTTGAAATAGAACTGAGTACTACACTGCTGGACAAGATGACTTGAAAGGTTCTTAAAGTCGATTGATGGCCTGTCACTGATGCGTCTGCGTTTTTATAGCAATCCGCCGACTCCAGAATACAGAATATACAAATGCGAGCGCTAATAATAACCACCAGACAATGCTGATTATCATTACGCTGCTGATGATGATGAATGCCCACAGATAAATCCCAGCGAGTGACACATGCGCACTGTGCAAAAAGTTAAAAACTGCGCATTTTTGTGGTTAGTGTGGCAGACAACCCAAACATGGTATGTAAAATTCAATAACCAAAGGCACAAAATACAAAAAATTATTACGATCGGTAGTAAAATTGACGACTCTGACCACAGTCAAGCCAAGTTATCTGCGTTATATTGGTGGTCAGTGACCTATTCCCGACAGTCGGCATGCAAATTGATCGCATATCGCTTGCGATTCTTCTAGTATTTTGTAACTTTTATCTACTTTTATTTTAATCTTTTTTGTTGCATGTTTTTCTTTACTTTCTTTTATAGCTCTTTCGTCTTGGCTGTTTTTTTTATATATATTTGTTACTATTTTGTATTATTTTGCTCGTATTACCATTAACGCGCTGTCCGGCAATTGACCTATTCCGCATGCAAGTCACGTGCGTTGCGATTATTACGTGCCGATCGGCAAACACGAGACGAACTGTAAATCAAGAGGTAGCGATCGTTACAGTTGTTTTTGTTTTTGAGAATTATGAATTGTAGACCTTATAAAAAGTGTGATTTTTATCTTTTTTTTTGTGTCAACAGGTAGGCGTGTCTGTGACAGTTTAAGTTGTAGATGATGCAATTAGAAATGTAATTTTTAACAGTTGAATCATATCATTTAGTCGAAATATTAGTATTACAAAATATTGAGTAATACCATTTTCAGTCGAAATTTAGTATTAATATAATCTGGGATTATTCACGACAATAGCGTAGTAACACATTCTAAATAAGCAAGAAATTTAAACCTTTATTTTTTGAATAAACTTTGTAATATAAAGTATTAATAACATATACAGTCGCTGTAAGGCCAAAGGGGCGAATGTGCGTTTTTTAATTTGTTGGGAAATCAAATTTTAAAGGGCTTTAAAAATTAGTAAACATTTTTTTTTTGTTATTTTGGTTTATTTATCAATTATCATAACGTATTTAAAATGTCTTTGAATTTGGACAATTTACTGAATTATCAATACGGATTTTGTGATGCTATATCTTGAAGAAAACGCAAATATTTTTTTTAATGCTATAACTCTTTATTTGCGCAAGATAAAATAGTGATGTGAAGGCATTGATTGTTTGATTTTAAAGCACCTATAGATTGGCATCATTTTTTAAAAGTAACATTTTTCTAGCAAATGATAAAAATTCAAACAAATATTTGAAAATAATGATGATAATTAGCAACAAACAATTAATGCCTTTAAATCACTATTTTATCTTAAACCAATAAAAAATTATGGCAAAAAAACGAAAATATTCGCCCTTTTTGCATGACAAAATTTTCGCATTCGCCCTTTTGGTTTTTTTTTTGTGGCTAGAAATATCCTACAAAACCACACACGATTTTGGCACAGTTTACTTGGAGAAAAATGTAAATAAAATGCAAATTTCAAAAATTACACATTCGCCCCTTTGGCATGATAGTGACGATATGATATTGAAGTTCTAAATAAGACAAGATGAAATATCAATAGTACTTTCAGTATTCCGAAACTAAATTTTATAGTTTTTATAGAAGTTTAGTATTTATATAATCCGGAATTAAAGGAAAGAAAAATAAATTCAAAACTGTGGTACCGTTGAAACATAAAAATGTTGTACATGGGCATTTTCAGGGGTTCCGAACGGGACATTCTTTAATATCACGCACTTACTTGATTTTTTTGTGCAAGTAGATTTTTCAATAAGAGCGCTACAAAAGTTTTTTTAAGGATTTTTCAGCAGGGACGCTACAAAAGTACAGAGACAGGGACAGCAAACGACGCCATAGTTCTTGCCGCTCTTTAGACATTTCTCTTTAGTAAGATTTGCCATTTTATGATGGAAATATATACGAGCCAACAACGAGTCGAAATTATTAAAATTTACTACGGAAATTCGAATTCGTATATCTTTCCATCATGAAATGGCAAACCTTACTGAAGGGAAATGTCTAAAGAGCGGCTAAAAATATAGCGTCGTTGGCTGTCCTTGTTTCTCTACTTTTGTAGCGTCCCTGTTGAAAAAATTAAATAGTCGTTCCGGACGGGACAAAAGCAGAAGTGCATGTCGAGTTTCATGTGGAAATTCCAAAAAGTCAACGAATGTTGCATAGACATTATTGTTTTATTATTTAAAAAAATAGATGAGATAATGTGCTTTATATCGTCGATGTAGAACTAAAAGTCACCAAATACATTTTTATAAAAATGTTAAATTTTGAGTTTGTTGGTCATTATTACAAAAAGTAATGAAAAGATTTTAAAAGTCAAAATACCAATTGATAGATACACATTTTCTTATCATTTGGTAGAAATTTTGAGCTCAACCATCCGAAATTGACAGATCTATAAAGATTTTTGTAAATGAATAATTAGCATTTTGAAAATATTGGTGACTTTTAGTTCCACAACGACGATATGTAAATTTACACTTTAATACTTTTTAATACTTTATAAAGATAGCTGAGAAAATTTACTTTATTTTAGTATATAAATCTTTTTCCTAAAGTTTGTTGTTATTTCGTAATAAATCACACAATCCGGACGTTCTGTATGAAAATTTGCACTATGATTTTCTACTAAAAATTATGTCTGACAATATTAACAATCTTTATTACGAAATAAAAATTGATGTACGATTCGAATTTCCAGATGTTTTTTTGTTGTTTTTTTTATTAGTTTTTAATTTTTTGTGAAAAAAAAAATATATTTTTTACAATGTTGGTACTCAAAGTTCCAGACGTAACAGATTTCAATTCGCTGTCAACATTTTTCTAGAATTACTAGGAAATCGATGTTTACATTTTGAAAATGCCGAGGAAATTCGGATTTAGTAGCGTTAGATTCAACTCTTTAAAAAAATGTGGTAGTTTAATAGGAATCAAATTTTTCAATTGAAGACCTGTTAAGTGATAGGTCTAAAGGTCTGCTAAAAAAATGTGGTAGTTTAATATGATAATAAATGTATCATTCTGGTTCCGGAAGAGACAATTATTTTTATCGAATTAAATTTAGCAGTTATTTAAACCCAGTATACCACGACTCGAAGCCTACAGTGTATCGAACAATTCTCGAAGTGGCTTCGAGAAAAAAAATCGATATCATTATTAAATATATCGAAACTAATTTTTAATAATTTTTGTATTCAATTGTTTAGAAGGTTGCTGAAATGTCTACGGGAAAAAAACATTGATCTCGTTGTTATATCGAAACTAATTTTTAAAAATTTTCGCATTCAGTTGTACCAGTTGGTACATGCCTGCTGAATATCATTTTGGTAACGATATGGAGGTCCGAACAGTTGGAAAACCCTTTTGCGTTCAAGTAATGGAAGTGTCCGCAAGAGTTAGGTCTATTTCATTATTATAAAAGCAGCGATTTTCGTTTCTTTGTTGATAAATATTAGAACTCCTGATTGCGAGTGTTTCTGATTTTCAAAATAAAGTCACCAGTTGTCCAGTGACCTTTTCTTTATGGCTGTATTTACTTTTGTTTAAAATAAATATATATATATTTTTTAAATATTTTCGTTCAGAAATAAAAAAAAATTGTAAACACATGCTAAGGTCGTAGACTCATTTTCGAAAACTATTTGAATATGAAAATAATATACGACAAATTAATATAGAGTATAGTAGGAGCAACTGACAGAAAATAAAAAACAATGGAAAATGATGATGGTTAGTAATTGTGTTACGAAATTTAATTCAATAGAATATATATATATATTGTTACGAAAAGATGTAATTTGCCCATAGTGCAAGCAATCAATAATAATAAAAACAATTCAGCGCACTAAGCATGTGTTAGAAAGAGACGGAAGATCATTCAGCGCACTGAGGCAGTGTGCGAGAAAGAGATGGAAGATCAGCGCATTAAAACACATGAGTGCGAATGAGATGTCAATAGCACGCGACATTCATGAAACGAGTAGAAGGTTCTCAAAACAAATCGAAGCTTGTCGAAACATGTCGAACTGATGCCTGCAGTATATAAGGGAGCCGCATCAGAGGTACAGTACTTCAGTTGTGATTTGATACAGTGTAGATATTTATGTTTTTCTAATTAGTACTGAATTATTGAAAAAATAGTACCAAATTGGAATAAAATGTACTTTTTTTGTATTTCGAGATTATGTTATGTTCACATATTTTAACGAGATTTTATGGATTTTTTTCCAGATTGTGTCTTGTCCTTCCTACGACTTTCGTTTTATATAAATATAATTAATATCAGTTTTTCAATGAATTTTCACTAGTTTTGTAGTTATAGTAGAAAAAATAATAAATTGAATATTTGTAGAGATTTTGTCAAGCAAAAATGCTGGATACTGTCCCAATTCTGAAGAAATGTATGTCAAATGTAGCTACAACATGGCCTTGTCATAGGAAGAGGTGAATGAAGACTACATGCAGACCTTTAGATCTATCACTGAACTGGTCTTCAATTGGAGAATTTTAAACGGAATCAAATTTTTTAATTGAAGACCAGTTAAGTGATAGGTCTAAAGGTCTGCTTGACGTTGAAAACCAGTTAAGTGATATGTCTAAAGGGTAAAGTTGCCGGTTGGTTTCATATAAAGGGGCAGAACTAGAACCGATTTATAATATTTTCCTATAGGTTTACGACTGCAGTTTTCATAATCTCTATCAAAATCCGAAAAAAATTAATAATAGTTTAGGAGTTGCTCTGTATCATTTTCGTACATAAAATAAAATTTTCTTGCTATATAAATTGTACCGAAAATGTCTCCGTAGTAGGAACGTACTTTTGAGATGCAAATGTACTGAAAACAGTACAATTGTATCGAACTTATCATCACTGATTTGATAGTGAACTAGTGCGTTTCGTGAGGGAACGTTGTAAAGATAAATTGTACAAATTCAGCAATTGATATAAGTGATTATTCTTTAAGTTGTTATTTAAATAAATAATGTTAATTAATACTAGTTGTAATAAAGGGTTTTTTAACAGGAACGCTACAAAAGTAGAGCGATAAATGTCGCTCTTTTGACATTTATCTTTATTAAGGTTTGCCATTTCATGATGGAAAGATATACGAATTCGAATTTTGGTAGTAAATTTTAATAATTTCGACTCGTGTTGGCTCGTATCTCTTTCCATCATGAAATGGCAAACCTTACTGAAGAGAAATGTCAAAAGAGCGGCAAGAAATATGGCGTCGTTTACTGTCCCTGTCGCTCTACTTTTGCAGCGTTCCTGTTGAAAAACTCTTGAAAAAAACTTTTGTAGCGCTCTTATTGAAAAACACTTTTATACTAGTTAAAAGCAAATATTATATTAGTGTGTTTTTATTTTGCACACAACCCAGCGATACGAACTCGTAGAATAGTTTTCCGTAGACTGAATTTTCGTAACAATATATATATGTATTAATGCGAAGGACATAATAAAAAATTAGAGAGATAGGTCAAGAAATTTCTTTTTGATTTTTTCTGTTTTTTCATTGTCATTTCGGATGACATATATAGATGACGCATTTATTTAAACCAATCAGAAAGCCCCATTCTGTCGTCAATGGAGCTCTCTAGAACGCTACTATTCTGAAATGATTCTCGTAACGAGAAACATACATTATCTCGGTTCGAAATCGGCCGACTGTTTTGGTAGGAATTTTCCAATATTATCATTGCGAGAAATGGCATCGATATCGGGAAATTCTTCGACAATTCGCAACATTTTCGTTGCGATATCGAAACTGTTTGGTATACTGGGAAGTATTTGTAAACTCCGTACTTATGTATAGGATATTTATTAAGAAAGTTATACCAATTATAAAACTATTAAATTATAGTTGGGTGCTACAGCTCTGAAAAACTAAGGTTTCCATATAGATTTTTATATCATTTAAATAGATTTATTCTAATAAAAAACAATACTATGTTAAATATAGAACAATTTAACGTACACCCAGAAAAAAATTCCCTCAAATCCCATTAAAATTGGTCAATAGGACAATTATTAATTTAATAGTATACAAAAAATAAATCTTTTCATATAATCTCAATGGTAATGTCATGGTATTTAATGGTATTTTCCGATTAAAATAATAATTTATCCTATTGACTATTTTTAATAGTAAAAAACTATTATTTATATAGTATTTTTTTCTGGTGTAGTATTTTTATTTTTTTTTTGATAAAACGGTATGGCTATGGATTTGTTGTCTGAGAACCGAATATATGGTACATTTTTAACCTTCAAAGCTTTTAACAGCAATATAAAGGATTTAAAAATATCAGTCTATTTAATTAGTTAATTTCGTATCAATAATCGATCACAAATACAACATACAACTAGTCTTTGAAAAAAATATTTAGCAACTTTAAGATATTCCTCAAAAACGTGACGTGGGTAGACATATGCTCTATAGGTGAAATATCTTGAGGTTAATGTCAAAATAGTTATCAAATTCGTGGAACAAAATTTAGGCTGCACTTTAGTGTTCATTGGAAAATTTTCAATTAATTGTGCTCGTTCTCTAAATTCTAAAACAGTAGTCATGGCAACTTTTGAACACATTTCGATTTTCACAATAATTATAGCAATTCACAGTGCTATTCAGGTAACCAGGTTACTAAACCTCGACGCTTTGAATTCTCAACTACGCTTTGAACGTTTTCCTGGAACTTTTATCTCTATGCGCTGCGAGCTCATAGAGAACACAGGAGAATTTATCAACGTGTCCGGCCATTCCTTGCAACGGCAAATGGTAAGTCGTGCAGGACAAAGGAGTACGAGTACTAACAAGTACAAATAAAACCAAGTACAACAATAAAAACAACAAGAAGAAACAGAAGAACAAAAACGTAAACGGCGGAACCCAACTAATTCACGTAATTTAAATTATGCTCATTTTCAACACAGCAAAGTGGTGAGTGTGGGGTTGGGTTGACTAAATGTTGTGTGTAGCATGGTTAGTGTCAGGTGTTGAGTGTTTAGGTTAGGTGGGTTGGTTGGCTGGTTGTGTGGCATAGTTGGACTGGCTCCGTGCACATTTTTCGCTCGCAATGCTTTAAGTGGCAACCTTTGCTGTTGTTATGTTGTATTTCAAAGTCGCCACCCTTTGACTTTTCCAACACTGAAATTCGCAGAGTTGTTTTGCGCATTTTTAACTGCTGACACAAAAATGTAAAAGTAGCGTTAAAGGCAAACAAAAGAATTTTATATTTTTTATACTTTTTGTTTTCTTTTTTCAACTTTATTATTTTTTTAATTGCACGTGTTTTAGTTTTACGTGTCTAGTTCTATTTGTAAATGTATCTGTTTCTATATAGTATCTCATTGTGTTTGCTAAACGGATGTGGCAGCCATTAAAGTGTTTGTGATTTGTTTGTGTTGGTTGTGCAAACGATTTCGTTTCCGCTCGCATTTCATTATTTTCACTTTGCTTTCGTTACAGTTCACCGTTGCGTTTTCCATACTGTTTTCCACACAGTTGCGCAAATTAAATGAAAACCGAGTGTATTTTTTTTTTTTTTTTAATACTTTTTGTTACCTCTACTAAATGCTGTTGTAGCGCTCCATTAAAACCAGCAGCACACTCTTCACCACCCTCCTTACAACAGCCACCAAACACTTTAAATGATTAATTGAAACCTTTTAGTGGCGCGACAATGCGCGCGTTACACTGAGTACACTTATAGTCCCTATGCAACCACTATGTAACCCCTTTGCAACCCTAGCCACAACAACCCAAATACAACCAATGGCATGCCGCCGAAAACTTCTTAATTAACAGGCGTTGTTGCTGCTGTTGTTGTTTTTTTTTTTTGTTGATTTTGTTACACACGTGACACTTTTTGTAACCTTCATCTCAAGGCCATCAAGGCGAAAGCTGCGAAACGTTATTCATACGGTAGCGCCTAACGAGCCTAATGAATTGAGAATCCTTTTGACAAGAAATTCGTTGCGACAAATGCACTCAGAACAAAATACTATTCAAATAATAGGATGTGTTTGGAACACTGTAATGTAAAAAGCTGCAAGAAATGGAAAATTTTGATAGTTTGTGTAATGAAGTACTACTACTGTAGTAAATTAGACTACATTTATGTCTTCGTTTTGAAAAATGCAGTTCTACTACATTTGGATCGTTTTTTAATACATTTGTATTAATTTGTCTGGATTTTACTACACAATGTATTATAAATTCGTTTTCTACATATTGCAGAATATGTAGTATGTATTGCTTTTCTGTAGTTTTTATTTTTGAAATACGTGTACTACATAATACATCAAATGTATTATGCAATTATTTTGTGTATTATAGTTTAGTATTAAATTATAAATTATTTACATATTATTATAAATTTTTCTAAAACTTATATTCTATAAATTTACTATAAATTCCCATGTATACAAAAATATGTATCACTTAAATTTAATTGTTTTGTATAACAAAGTTTTATTTATCTAGCCCTTCTAGATTATCTGTTATCGTTGCAGCAGACAGACTTGGGAGATCACGCTGATCAAGAATACATATAAATGGTTTTTCAACAGGGACGCTACAAAAGTAGAGCGACAGGGACAGCAAACGACGCTATATTTCTTGCCGCTCTTTTGACATTTCTCGTTAGTAAGGTTTGCCATTTCATGATGAAAAGATATACGAGCCAACAACGAGTCGAAATTATTAAAATTTACTACCGAAATTCGAATTCGTATATCTTTCCATCATGAAATGGCAAACCTTACTGAAGAAAAATGTCAAAAGAGCGGCAAGAAATATGGAGTCGTTTGCTGTCCCTGTCGCTCTACTTTTGTAGCGTCCCTGTTGAAAAACCCATGAAAAAAACTTTTGTAGCGCTCTTATTGATAAACCCTTTACTTGTCTATGCCGAAGACGTTTCCATCTGGTTACTAAATACTGAATATACCTTTTCACTCTTAATTTTCCCCTTTACTTTTCAGTAGTCACACGTTTTATTATTTGCAAAATTTAGTGTTATAGTTGTAGAATACCCTTTAACTACTAAATGACATCCAAAATAAAGCTACCATGAAAAATTCTTTTGTAAATCACATAAATATTTTATGAAAATAATGGCTCATAATTATGACATATAAAATCGTATAGTACTATAATTTCAATAGTATTTTGTAACATTAAGATGTTCGTTATTTTTATTAAATATATTTCGTGACTTTAGGAACATTTTTTCTAATTATAGATTATACAATTATTTCGTAATAACTCTTACGAATTATTGCAAATGTAAAAATATGTATACGTTTGATAAATTTTTAAAATTATTTTCCCAAAATGCCAGTTTATTATTCCTAAACATATTTAGTTATTTTACAAATGAATTTACGTTGTGCTTTGGATTTATATTGTGATTCATTAATCGTAAACATTTTTGTAGTTCTACGAATGATTTTTTAGAATATAATTTTAATGCATGAATTTCATGGAAATTAATGAAATTTATATGTGCACTGTACGAATTATTTTGTGGAACATTTACTCGTATACATTTCGTAAACTAACCGAATATTATTCATATTTGCCTAACTCTAGGAAATATTTTTCGTAAAATTTAAGATTCATTTGATGTATATGTATGTAAAATGCTTGAATATTATTTGTATGCATATATCGTTACATTACGAAAATTTATTAGAGCTTTCGAGAATCAATTGGCCAAATATAGTTCGTAAACATGATGTGTAATACGCAAGATTATTCGTGTATCATTTTGTCGTATGATATGTGTGAAATGCTGCAATATAATTGCTATACATAATTCGTAACTGTACGAATGATTTATTCATGCTATGTACAAATTATCGCCAAATATTACTTATAGAGTTTTCATACCTCTATCAAAAATTACATGGCAATGTAAAATTTAATTCTTTTATTTTTAAATTTTTGATTTTTGTAAAATACAAAAATATCGTAATCTTACGAATTTACCTTACTTTTATTTCTACTATGTACAAATTATGTCGGTAATCATTAACAGAAATTAATATCATATAATATACGACTAGTACACTTAAATATTTTTCGTATATTTACGAACATTTTCATGAATTTATTTTTCACTTTATCTATTACGATTTATTTACTATGTGCTATGCAGAAATAATTTCGGGATCATTAATGGAAATAACGTATAATACACGACTATTATATTCAATATTTTTCGTAACTTTACGCAACTTTTTAAGATTAAAATTTTCACTTTATCTCGCAAAATTACGAACTTAATTTACTAATGTACTATGCACAAATTACTACTATTATAATCTTAAATATTTTTCGTAACTTTACGAAAGATTTCACGAAATAATTTGTCACTTTTAATCGTATCATAACGGATTTATTAACTATGTACTATGCATATACTTTATGTTGGAAATCATTAGTAGAAATTAATATCGTATAATATATGACCAGCATTTTTAACATTTTTCGTAACTATACCAAAGTTTCAAAAATTCATTTTTCACTTCATTTCGTAATATTACGAATTTATATACAATGCACATTTAATTACGGAGATCATTATCAGAAATTTTGTAATTTTACGAAAGTTTTCAGGAATTAATTTTTTTCAAATTCAAATGTTTACTAAAAATTTAATTTTTTACTAAAAAAAAATACACAGTTATTCATAGTTTTATCACTGAATATATTTATATTGCTTTGTGTAGTGTTAATCAATAGTTTTTCTATTGACTTTTCTGAGTGTACATCTCCAGATAGACAACATGCCTCTCTCACACACACACTCTGCCATAGACAGTTACATTGTTTGCGACAGTTACCTGCAGACGACAGCAACGCAATTATGGTGTTCACCGCTTCCACAGTTATTTTGCGCACAGACAGCCACTCTCATCACGCACTCTCATTACTGTGACTTTGTGTCGTGTTCTTTCGTTACTTTTTGCCGGTAGAACGATGTTGCCTAATAGTAGGCAACCACTTAATTTATTGCCGCATAGCGTATGCTGTGCAGTCATGTTGCTCTTCTTATCTCCTACACTAGTTCTTCTTGTATCTCGTTACTTTTTTTTGCAACTCTTCTTAGTATCTACGCTCTCGTTCTCTTTTACCCACATTGCTGAAATATGTAAATGTGATACATGCGAGAGAAGCAATTATTTGTGTGCTACCGAAATTATTTATATAGCCTAATATAACCTACAAGTAATATGTATCAGTGCGAAAATCTGTGCTTTATACGGTGTCTTCCCCATAAAACATTTGACAATAATATAAAACATCGCATATTTTGAAAGTTTTAACTAGGATTTCCGACAAATTCGTTTTTATTTTACAAAGAGGTATAACGCCTTCATATCTATAGTTACAAAAATAGCGATATTAATCTCGATATATTAGTTTTTTCAAAAACCCTCTCATTTTGGTATCATTATAGATTATGAAACACGAAAATTGATATTGTGTGAGATTTTGATGTGCTCTTTAGAAAGACAGTCGACATTTTTAGGACTTTTTGCCAATCTTAAAGCTGTTTAATTTGAATAGTTTGATAAATAGATATTGTTATGATATCGTTTAGATATATCGTCACTATCATGCCAATGGGGCGAATGTGTAATTTTTGTCATTTGCGTTTTTTTGTGTGTGGTTATGTTCAATATTTATATCCACAAATGATGAAACCAAAAGGGCGAATTTGAAAAGTCGAAAATCTTGTCATGCCAAAAGGGCGAATCTTTTAGTTTTTTTGCCATAACTTTTTACTGGTACAATATAAAATAATGGTGTAAAGGCATGAATGTTTGTTTTTAAAGTGCCTACCAATTTAAAAATAAATTTTCGAATTTTTATTATTTGCAAGAAAATGTTTAGACAAATTATTTTTAAATAATGATGCCAATCGAAAGGTGCTTTAAAAACACACAATTAATTGCTTCACTCTACTTTTTATCTTGTACCAATACAAAGTTATGGCAAAAAAAAAGAAACCATTTTGAATGACAAGATTTTCAAATTTTCGAATTTTGCTATTTCCAAGCGAAAACTTTTTATTGGTACATTATAAAATAGTTATATAAAGGCATTAATAATAATAATAGTTTGGCACTACAGTCCTATAAGAACTTCGGCCGAGCTCTCTCACTGTGCGTGTTACATTTGAGCTGTGCGTGTTACATTTGTACTCAAAGTGATGGGACCTACAATTTATGGCCGACTCCGAACGGCGGGTGAGAGCTTTTCATAGCAATGGTTTTACTCTCGTAGGTTTGCCATTTACTGACGAGAGGTAGCGCGGTATAGAAAAATGTTTCTAAGAAAAGATGTTGTTAGCCCCAGTCCAGACTTGAACCGGGGACCTTTCGGCTCGCAGCCCAACGCACTAACCAATGAGCTACCGCGGCTACATATAAAGGCATTAATTGTTAGTTTTTATTGAATCTATTTATTGACATCATTATATAAAAATATTTTTTTATATTTGCAAGAAAACTTTTTGGCAAATTATTTATAAATAATGATGATAATCAATAAGTGCATTAAAAACAAACATTTAATGCCTTTATACCACTATCTTTATCTTGTTCCCATGAAAATGTATGGCAAAAACACAAAAATATTTGCGTATTGGTCAGCATATAGCCCCACAAAATCCGTATTTATTATTCAGCAAGTGGCCCAAATCAAAATATAACAAAAAAATTGAAAAAATAATCATTTTTACGAATTTTTTAAAGCAGTTCAAACTTTATAATTTGATTTGCAAAACATTTTTAAAAATGCACATTCGCCCCTTTGGCATGTCAGCAACGATATGTTGTTTGAAAATATAACAAAATCAGACTCAAATTTATAACACTTTTTTAAATTGCAAAAAATTATAAAGCTGTTCATTGGGTTGCTCACTGTGCTAAAGAAATTTTGTCATTTCAAAGAAATATATATATATTTTTTTTGGTTGTTGTATAGCACTAAATACTGGGTTATGCAGGTGACTGACACAGATACCGAAATCATTCTATTTTGTACACAAATAGATGCAGCTAATGAAGCAGAATATTTTGTTGGAGTCCTTAGTAGAGCTTTCGTATTTATACTTCGCAAACATTTTCTACTCAAAATGTTGCCACAATAATTGTTTGAATGCGGTTGAATGAGTTACAGACGTTGCTGCCGGTGCAGAACCCATTACAGGTTAGACTCGTAATTAGAGGTTAGGTTTATGGTTTAAGAATCTACTTGGTAAGAACAATTTGTATTTCAGGCACTGTATCAGGGTACATACAACAAATGCTACTAAGTTTTGGCATAAATGAAATGTTAAATTTTTGTAGTATATTTATTGATTATTAAATTCTTTGATTATGTAGCTTCAAAATAATTTTGGCTTTAATTAATTTGATGCTTTTATATATTTTGACGACTATGTTTTTATTATTGAATTTGCTGAACTGAAACCACTTACTACATATTCAGAATTTCATTTTGGTTGACACCTCCGCGTAACGCATCGTCAAGGTGTCACAACCAATTAGCCAAACTGTTAACACTTGGAAGCACTTGGTCGTATTTTAGACTTACCTGAAAAGAAAGAGAAAACGATGAAAATGTTGAATTACAATGGATAAAGTTGAAATATATTGATATTCATTTGGGTAGATTTAGTTTTTTATAAAAACATTAAATACCCCTATACAGAAGTAAAGAGAAAACTTTAAAAAAATTCAGAATAATTTATGCAAAACTTCTGTATTTTGTCTTTTACAATTTAAGGTTATGTTTTTGCGTAAATGTCCATATTTGAATTATTATTAATGTATTTCGTATTAATCTGGCCAATGTTATGACCAATCAAACGCAAAAAATCAAATTTTAAGATGTACCTATTATAAAGGGTTTTTCAACAGGGACGCTACAAAAGTAGAGCGACAGGGACAGCAAACGACGCCATATTTCTTGCCGCTCTTTTTTTACATTTCCTTTCAGTAAGGTTTGCCATTTCATGATGGAAAGATATACGAATTCGAATTTCGGTAGTAAATTTTAATAATTTCGACTCGTTGTCGTATATCTTTCCATCATGAAATGGCAAACCTTATTGAAGAGAAATGTCAAGAGAGCGGCAAGAAATATGGCGTCGTTTACTGTCTCGGTCGCTCTACTTTTGTAGCGTCCCTTTTGAAAAACCCTTGAAAAAAACTTTTGTAGCGCTCTTATTGAAAAACCCTTTATAAGTATCTATAATTTTCATAATTAAAAATAAAATACATATTTTGTCAAACTAGATCTTTAATTCTATGATTCCTCTTACTTGGTTTTAAGAAATATGTATGTAGAAAAACACGATAATTCCCATATTCCAAAAACTATAGGCAATATCAAACGAGTTGGAAAAGTTAGATCGGTCGGGTCCGACTATGGAAACTCTAAACTCTTGGTGGATATAATAGTGATACTGTTATTTATTGATGCTTCAAAGGTTTACTTATGTTACAACGATTTTTATGTTAACATTATAAATTTCTTTTTTTAAATACTTCTTAATTAAGTACTTGATTGTTATTTATAACTATTGTTCTTAATTTCATATTTTATGAATCATTTGTGATATTTTTAAAACTAATTTTCATTTTGAATGAGATCCGAACGAGGAAAGACACAGAAAGAATCTATTAATTGTATTTATAAATCAAATTAATTGTAATAATATTTATTCAGAGAATAAACATCAACAACATTTTATTCGAAGCCTTTCATTCAAACAACAACAGGTACTTTACGACTATAATTTCCATTACAAAAAATCGGTATATAATGAAAAAAAATCAAATGTGAGCAGATCACAACCGAATTCTAAACAGAAAACGAAACTTTGAACCGGTAAACCAAAACAGTATCATTTTCAAAATTAAAACCGAATCGCGATATCAAATAATAATATAATAGTTTGGCGCTACAGTCCTGTATAGAACTTCATTCGAGCTCTCTCACCATTTTGAGCTGTGCGTATTATATTTGTACTCAAAGTGGTGGGACCTACTGTTTATTGCCGAATCCGAACGGGTGGTGAGAGCTTTTCATAAGCAATGTTTTCCACTCGTAGGTTTGCCATTTACTGCCGAGAGGTAGCGCGGTATAGAAAAATGTTTCTATGAAAAGATGTTGTTAGCCCCAGTCCAGGCTTGAACCGGGGACCTTTCGGCTCGCACTCCAACGCACTAACCACTGAGCTACCGCGGCTACTGAAATCAAACTGAAACTATAATTGAAACCGTTTTTTTTTATTTGTCTCCCATTCCTTGACAAAAACTGTTATTTCAAAAATGAGTATTTGCTCGTTTCTATGATCCACTGATAAAAAATGTTGTTTTTAATTTTCAGAAATCTTTCCGAAAGACATAAAGTTACTCTATTACTTATGAATAATTCTAGGCTTGTGGAATACATTTCCCGAAAGTTTTTTTAAAATGGACATTTTGAATTTCAATTGATATGAATTTCAAATGAAACTTCTGAATTATAATTGATATGCTTTGAATTTTAAAAGGTATTCCTGAATTACAATTAATATGTTTTGAATATTTTATCGAATTTTTGTATATTTTCCATGTTGCTCTTTATCAAAATATTGCTTTTTATTCCTGTCCACTATTGAAGTTTTTCTCGTTTAACCAATTAAATAATTCATATCACACATTATTTTCACTGAATATACAACAAACATTGCTTAAAGTAAGTTTCCCACTTTACCCCAGAAAAAGTTTCCCACTTTAACCCAATATCGCAATTACGTTCTAACTTAGCACCATTTAAATTATTTGAAAAACGTACTTCAAATGATATAGAATATGTGATCATTTTTAACATACCATCTTAATTAGAATCGATAAAAATTCTCATTTTTGATAGCAAACACTAGCACTCTAAAAAAAACTTACAAAAAATGTTGTTCACTTCTTTTCGAAATGAAATAAAATGTATTAATTTGGTTATATCCATGAATTAAAAAGTTGATGCCTAATAAAGAAGTACTTAAGAATTGTTTTTTTTTTCTAAGTACAAACAAATGTCCACATATATGGAATTTCCCATAATACCCCATGTTCCACTTTACCTAAGGCTTTCATACATCTGGTTTTACAAAAATAAATTCGCTGTTCATAAATGTTTGGTAAACATGTAATAAATACTATTTGTAAAAATCTTGAGTGTTTAAATTAAGTAAAGATCTAAAGACATATATTAGTAAAATATGGTACACAGTCGTAAAATATGATATACAAAAATAGTAGTCTTTAAGTTATAAAATCAAGGACCTATTTTCGAAACTATCTTCGACATTTTGTCAATTTCACATAACATAACATATAACGTTTGTCTTCATTTAAAGTTTAAGCTCTACCGAGACAAGAGCACTTCGGACGACACCCACTAAGGACACCGTCGGTTCGTTGTTGTTGTTGGTCATTACCGAAGTGAGCCAGTCAACGAACGGAATTTATTACTTCAGCAAAATGGCTACAAATACATCGGAGTTAAATAAATGAGCCTTTTGCTCCGCTGAGGTTTTTGCAGCCATTCTTTTAAATGACACAATCTACGCATTGGGCGGCTACTGGGTCAGCGCCTAATGCACATCGAGAAGGTGGAGAGGTGCTGGATGGTACGGCAGGATATGTAATAAATGCAATAAAAATAGTAGCCTGTCGGTTATCAGAGAAAACATTTGGCTGGAGGGTGGCAGGCGGTTAAAGGACCTCATAGGGGCCGCACGTGCATCTGAGGCGAAAATGTTATTAAGCGCTTTGTTCGTGCAGAAACAGCAACACGTTGTTTGGCCATAAATTCATGAAAGAGGCAATAAAAATAATGATAAAGACCGACAACGATGGAATGTGTTGCTGAAACAATTGAACCGCACCAAACGACGCACTCCTGGCAGTAAAAGAAATGGTGATAAGTGCGTTTTACACAATGACTAAAATAAAACTATATATAAAACATGATATAAAACATAAAAAAAATAAAATAAAATTTGTAGCAAAAGATATAGCAAAACATAAAATATATATGAAGTAGTGAAAGTAGTGAAAATATTAAAATACTAAAATATTAAAATATTAAAATATTAAAATATTAAAATATTAAAATATTAAAATATTAAAATATTAAAATATTAAAATATTAAAATATTAAAATATTAAAATATTAAAATATTAAAATATTAAAATATTAAAATATTAAAATATTAAAATATTAAAATATTAAAATATTAAAATATTAAAATATTAAAATATTAAAATATTAAAATATTAAAATATTAAAATATTAAAATATTAAAATATTAAAATATTAAAATATTAAAATATTAAAATATTAAAATATTAAAATATTAAAATATTAAAATATTAAAATATTAAAATATTAAAATATTAAAATATTAAAATATTAAAATATTAAAATATTAAAATATTAAAATATTAAAATATTAAAATATTAAAATATTAAAATATTAAAATATTAAAATATTAAAATATTAAAATATTAAAATATTAAAATATTAAAATATTAAAATATTAAAATATTAAAATATTAAAATATTAAAATATTAAAATATTAAAATATTAAAATATTAAAATATTAAAATATTAAAATATTAAAATATTAAAATATTAAAATATTAAAATATTAAAATATTAAAATATTAAAATATTAAAATATTAAAATATTAAAATATTAAAATATTAAAATATTAAAATATTAAAATATTAAAATATTAAAATATTAAAATATTAAAATATTAAAATATTAAAATATTAAAATATTAAAATATTAAAATATTAAAATATTAAAATATTAAAATATTAAAATATTAAAATATTAAAATATTAAAATATTAAAATATTAAAATATTAAAATATTAAAATATTAAAATATTAAAATATTAAAATATTAAAATATTAAAATATTAAAATATTAAAATATTAAAATATTAAAATATTAAAATATTAAAATATTAAAATATTAAAATATTAAAATATTAAAATATTAAAATATTAAAATATTAAAATATTAAAATATTAAAATATTAAAATATTAAAATATTAAAATATTAAAATATTAAAATATTAAAATATTAAAATATTAAAATATTAAAATATTAAAATATTAAAATATTAAAATATTAAAATATTAAAATATTAAAATATTAAAATATTAAAATATTAAAATATTAAAATATTAAAATATTAAAATATTAAAATATTAAAATATTAAAATATTAAAATATTAAAATATTAAAATATTAAAATATTAAAATATTAAAATATTAAAATATTAAAATATTAAAATATTAAAATATTAAAATATTAAAATATTAAAATATTAAAATATTAAAATATTAAAATATTAAAATATTAAAATATTAAAATATTAAAATATTAAAATATTAAAATATTAAAATATTAAAATATTAAAATATTAAAATATTAAAATATTAAAATATTAAAATATTAAAATATTAAAATATTAAAATATTAAAATATTAAAATATTAAAATATTAAAATATTAAAATATTAAAATATTAAAATATTAAAATATTAAAATATTAAAATATTAAAATATTAAAATATTAAAATATTAAAATATTAAAATATTAAAATATTAAAATATTAAAATATTAAAATATTAAAATATTAAAATATTAAAATATTAAAATATTAAAATATTAAAATATTAAAATATTAAAATATTAAAATATTAAAATATTAAAATATTAAAATATTAAAATATTAAAATATTAAAATATTAAAATATTAAAATATTAAAATATTAAAATATTAAAATATTAAAATATTAAAATATTAAAATATTAAAATATTAAAATATTAAAATATTAAAATATTAAAATATTAAAATATTAAAATATTAAAATATTAAAATATTAAAATATTAAAATATTAAAATATTAAAATATTAAAATATTAAAATATTAAAATATTAAAATATTAAAATATTAAAATATTAAAATATTAAAATATTAAAATATTAAAATATTAAAATATTAAAATATTAAAATATTAAAATATTAAAATATTAAAATATTAAAATATTAAAATATTAAAATATTAAAATATTAAAATATTAAAATATTAAAATATTAAAATATTAAAATATTAAAATATTAAAATATTAAAATATTAAAATATTAAAATATTAAAATATTAAAATATTAAAATATTAAAATATTAAAATATTAAAATATTAAAATATTAAAATATTAAAATATTAAAATATTAAAATATTAAAATATTAAAATATTAAAATATTAAAATATTAAAATATTAAAATATTAAAATATTAAAATATTAAAATATTAAAATATTAAAATATTAAAATATTAAAATATTAAAATATTAAAATATTAAAATATTAAAATATTAAAATATTAAAATATTAAAATATTAAAATATTAAAATATTAAAATATTAAAATATTAAAATATTAAAATATTAAAATATTAAAATATTAAAATATTAAAATATTAAAATATTAAAATATTAAAATATTAAAATATTAAAATATTAAAATATTAAAATATTAAAATATTAAAATATTAAAATATTAAAATATTAAAATATTAAAATATTAAAATATTAAAATATTAAAATATTAAAATATTAAAATATTAAAATATTAAAATATTAAAATATTAAAATATTAAAATATTAAAATATTAAAATATTAAAATATTAAAATATTAAAATATTAAAATATTAAAATATTAAAATATTAAAATATTAAAATATTAAAATATTAAAATATTAAAATATTAAAATATTAAAATATTAAAATATTAAAATATTAAAATATTAAAATATTAAAATATTAAAATATTAAAATATTAAAATATTAAAATATTAAAATATTAAAATATTAAAATATTAAAATATTAAAATATTAAAATATTAAAATATTAAAATATTAAAATATTAAAATATTAAAATATTAAAATATTAAAATATTAAAATATTAAAATATTAAAATATTAAAATATTAAAATATTAAAATATTAAAATATTAAAATATTAAAATATTAAAATATTAAAATATTAAAATATTAAAATATTAAAATATTAAAATATTAAAATATTAAAATATTAAAATATTAAAATATTAAAATATTAAAATATTAAAATATTAAAATATTAAAATATTAAAATATTAAAATATTAAAATATTAAAATATTAAAATATTAAAATATTAAAATATTAAAATATTAAAATATTAAAATATTAAAATATTAAAATATTAAAATATTAAAATATTAAAATATTAAAATATTAAAATATTAAAATATTAAAATATTAAAATATTAAAATATTAAAATATTAAAATATTAAAATATTAAAATATTAAAATATTAAAATATTAAAATATTAAAATATTAAAATATTAAAATATTAAAATATTAAAATATTAAAATATTAAAATATTAAAATATTAAAATATTAAAATATTAAAATATTAAAATATTAAAATATTAAAATATTAAAATATTAAAATATTAAAATATTAAAATATTAAAATATTAAAATATTAAAATATTAAAATATTAAAATATTAAAATATTAAAATATTAAAATATTAAAATATTAAAATATTAAAATATTAAAATATTAAAATATTAAAATATTAAAATATTAAAATATTAAAATATTAAAATATTAAAATATTAAAATATTAAAATATTAAAATATTAAAATATTAAAATATTAAAATATTAAAATATTAAAATATTAAAATATTAAAATATTAAAATATTAAAATATTAAAATATTAAAATATTAAAATATTAAAATATTAAAATATTAAAATATTAAAATATTAAAATATTAAAATATTAAAATATTAAAATATTAAAATATTAAAATATTAAAATATTAAAATATTAAAATATTAAAATATTAAAATATTAAAATATTAAAATATTAAAATATTAAAATATTAAAATATTAAAATATTAAAATATTAAAATATTAAAATATTAAAATATTAAAATATTAAAATATTAAAATATTAAAATATTAAAATATTAAAATATTAAAATATTAAAATATTAAAATATTAAAATATTAAAATATTAAAATATTAAAATATTAAAATATTAAAATATTAAAATATTAAAATATTAAAATATTAAAATATTAAAATATTAAAATATTAAAATATTAAAATATTAAAATATTAAAATATTAAAATATTAAAATATTAAAATGAAAAAATATATATAATGAAAACAGTTAACAAAATTGCAGACGCAACACAAAACTTTGTTCAATTTTAGTCTCCTAAAATGTAGCTGTTTATCGCGTGTCCCTTACTTTTTTATATTTTTATTTTAACTAAAAATACAACGTAAACATTTTCCAGCCAATTAAATAGAAATTGAAATGCTTTTAATTTAATTTGCTTCGCAAATAAGTTTCTGAGTGTAAAAGTTTTCGAAAACATTTTCATATTTCTCAATAAAACAGAAATAAGTAAAAAAAAGAAGCAACATTCAGAAAAAGTTTCTCAAGAAATGCAAGAAAAAGGCGCGGCCAATAATCGCGATGCGGCTGCCGCGCTTGATTTGCTGCCGCGGAGTTTTATGAGGATTCCATTAAGCCTCGTTATGGGTCATGAGTATTTATGCCGACTCCGTGAGAGTTCAAAACATGTAGCGCCTCAGGCCACACGCAGCTGGGTGCTCGATTCTGGATGTTGAGAATGCGTTGCTGTTTTTCAACTTCTTCGTCTTCGCTTCAGCTGCTAGGTGAAATATTTCAAAACAATTTTTAATTAAACTCATTGTGCTGTTGCTTGATTATCCACGACAACAATGGTGGTAGCAGCAGCAACATTGCAGAAATGCCAAAAACACAAAAGGTTGAGCAACGCAGAACATCCTGGGACTTGTGCCGAAGGAAGCGCGAAACGCATTCCGCAGTTTTTGCACTACTTCTTTTTTCATTATGTGTTCTACTACATTTCGCTTTCTATTCGAAAACATCAGCTGATTGCCAGTCTCAGCAACTCGAGCCAAGTTTATGCAGGTGCTGAAGTTGAGTGGTAGGACTTTCATTTTGATTGTTGTTGGCCAGGCTTCCTTGTTTTGCTCACTGCAACCTAAAAGTTATGCCGCACTTATAAACAACAAGTTGAACATTTTTAATCAGAAGAATGGCTGAGGCATTTAAAATATTTTCTATAGAATAATATAAAAAATGCTATGCCCAAAGTCATTTAAACTGCGATTAACTGATTTTGTAAAGTTTTCTTTTTTGTGTCTTAATGGATTTTATGGCAATCAAGAGAAGGCGTCAAACTCTTTTAATTCCAATGCAAGTTGGGATGAAGAGAGGATTTTAATTAATAGTGAAAGTTTTAATTATTAAAAAAGACTAGAATTTTTTCGTATAGTAAAAAAAATATTTTTAGTGAAAAAATTAATTTTTAATGAAAAATTGAATTTTTAGTGAAAAATTGAATTTTTAGTGAAAAATTGATTTTTTAGTGAAAAATTGAATTTTTAGTAAAAAATTGAATTTTTAGTGAAAAATTGAATTTTTAGTGAAAAATTAAATTTTGAGTGGTAAATTGAATTTTTAGTGAAAATTTGATTTTTTTAGTGAAAAATTGATTTTTAGTGAAAAATTTAATTTTTAGTGAAAATTTGAATTTTTAGTGAAAATTTGAATTTTTAGTGAAAATTTGAATTTTTAGTGAAAATTTGAATTTTTAGTGAAAATTTGAATTTTTAGTGAAAATTTGAATTTTTAGTGAAAATTTGAATTTTTAGTGAAAATTTAAATTTTTAGTGAAAATTTGAATTTTTAGTGAAAATTTGAATTTTTAGTGAAAATTTGAATTTTTAGTGAAAATTTGAATTTTTAGTGAAAATTTGAATTTTTAGTGAAAATTTGAATTTTTAGTGAAAATTTGAATTTTTAGTGAAAATTTGAATTTTTAGAGAAAATTTGATTTTTTAATGAAAAATTGAATTTTTAGTGAAAAATTGAATTTTTAGTGAAAAATTGAATTTTTAGTTAAAAATTGAATTTTTAGTGAAAAATTGAATTTTTAGTAAAAAATTGAATTTTTAGTGAAAAATTGAATTTTTAGTGAAAAATTGAATTTTTAGTGAAAAAGTGAATTTTTAGTGAAAAATTGAATTTTTAGCGAAAAATTGAATTTTTAGTGAAAAATTGAAAAATTGAATTTTTAGTGAAAAATTGAATTTGTAGTGAAAAATTGAATTTTTAATGAAAAATTGAATTTTTAGTGAAAAATTGAATAATTGAATTTTTAGTGAAAAATTGAATTTTTAGTGAAAAATTGAATTTTTAGTGAAAAATTTAATTGTTAGTGAAAAATTTAATTTTTAGTGAAAAATTGAATTTTCAGTGAAAAATTGAATTTTTAGTGAAAAATTGATTTTTTAGTGAAAAATTGAATTTGTAGTGAAAAATTAAATTTTTAGTGAAAACCACCATCTTCACGTACAACACTTTCATATTTGTCGGTAGTTGAGACTTGGCTTAAATTAATAGCGACGGAAATTAATTTGTTGCCAACAACAAAACGCACTACAACACAAAAACAGAAACAACTAAAACAACAACAATAACAAGGAGCAACAGCAGCCGACCGCTTGGTCCACATCCGCAACCGGAAGTAGTGCCTGGCACCCATAATTCGAGGCAATTTTATTGCGACGCCATTTTGTTGTTACAACAACGAGAGCGCCGAGCTATAAAAAGCAAGCTCGATAAATTTAAGCTTAAAAGCCAAACACAACAACAGCAAATAATTCGCGTTAATAAAACTTTTGCGGCGCGCAGGAAATTTAACGCATTTTGTTGTTTCGCAGCCCTTTTTTTTCTTTTTTTCTGTTAACTGTGTTGATGTTTTTATTATGTTATAGTTTACAACAACAATTACAACAATAAACAAACAACAACAAAAATTTGTTGCTGCTTCGACTATTCCACCATTTGCCAAAAGTTTTTTTGGCGCTCGTTTCAAGTTTCACTTCCGCCTGCGTAGCGCCCTTTTTAATTTCCTTTCCATTTCCTAAATGCCTTTAATAGGCTGCGCTGCGCTGTTCGCGTCGCAAAACCATGAAGCGCAACTTGAGTCGCAGTCAGAGTCGCTGCATTTGTCAGCGCCGTTTATGGCGGCTAAAGTTGTTTATTTCAGGCATCTGTTTATTGATCAAGTTCCGAGAAGCGCCCAACAGTTCAAGCAGAACTTTATTTTAAACCAGCAATAATTAGCAACGAGTGGTGCAGCGGTTCAATTTGATTTGGTTCCTGAATACGAAAATATTTATAGAATTTTGTTAAGTCAACTATTTTGGTTTTAAGGCTTAAAATAAATTGTTACTGCTTAGAATGTCGGCGGGTCGTGTATTTGGAACTTGGTTCAAGTTCGAATTTTTTTCTGCTATTATAGAATTCGATTTTTTCAGAACAATCGGCAATGTTCCGCCTTTCGATCGAATTCCAATCAAATATCATATAAAATACTAGCTGGACCCGTGTGCGACTCGTTCAAAGTTTTTGAGAATGCAAAGTTATGGAGCAATTTTATTAATATAAAAAATATTTTTATTATTTATATCAGGGACCCGTGCTTCGCTACACCTACAAAAAAATACTATATAAATAATAGTTTTTACTTTTAAAAATAGTCAATAGGATAAATTATTATTTTAATCGTAAAAGACCATTAAATACTAGAAAATACCATGACATTGCTATTGAGTTTATATGAAAAGATTTATTTGTTAAATACTATTAAATCAATAATTGTCCTATTGACCAATTTTAATGGGATTTGAGAGAATTTTTTTCTGGTTGTATGGACGTTTTTTATTGGTTTTAAAAATGTAGTAACCAAAACAAAACTAAGTCTCCGCTAAAACAGCTTTTCTCATAGACAATTCTTTTTCAGACTTCTCTGTAAAATTTTTCCCAGTAGAATTCTTTCCGGTAGAATTCGCCCTAGTAGAAGTTCTAGTGTGGTGAGTTTTAGTGTGGTGAGATTCGGTGTGGTGAGTTTAGGTATGGTGAATTTTGGTGTGGTGAGTTTTAATGTGGTCAGTTTTAGTGTTGTGAGTTTAAGTGTAGTGAATTTTATTGTGGTGAGTTTTAGTGTGGTGACTTTGAGTGTGGTGACTTTGAGTGTGGTGAGCTTTAGTGTAGCGAATTTGAGTGTGAAATGAACCGGTCCTAGATTAGGCATGTGACTGGTTCCTCGAAGATAGTTAACCGGTCCTAGTTTTGGATCTTTTATATAAAACCAACCGGCAATTTTAAATTTGGTTAAAAATTTTAATTTTGAGGGAAATTTAATTTTTTGTGAAAACTTGAGTGTAATATTTGATTTTGAGTGAACATTTAAACTTTTGTGAACATTTTTTGTTAATGCAAATTTTATTTTTTAATAAAAATTGGCATTGTTAGTTTGTAGGGAAAAATTGAATTTTTTTAGTGAAAATTAGAATTTTTAGTGACAATAGAATTTTAGCAAAATATAGAATTTTAGGGAAAAATATAATTTTAAGTGAAATATCCAATATTTTGTGAAAATTTTATTTTCAAGTATAAACTTGAGTTTTGAGTGAAAAATTGTTTTTTTTTTTATTTTGAAAATATTATTTTTAGTGAAAAAAATAATTTTCGGTTCAAAAGTGAGTTTTTAGTGAAAATTTGAATATGAGTGAAATATTGGATTTTGAATGCACTTTTGAATTTCTGTAAAAAAATTGTTTTTTTTTAATGCAAATTTGAATTTTATTGTAAAAATTTGCATTTTTAGTTTGTAGTGAGAAATTAAATTTTTCAATGAAAAGTCGAATTTTTAGAGAAAAATTTAATTTTTAGCGAAAAATTGAATTTTAAGCGAAAAATTGAATTTGAAAATTTTAATTTTTAGTAAAAACTTGAGTATTGAGCGAACATTTTTTTTTTGTGAAAAATTGAATTTTTAATGAAAAATGAAATTTTAAGTGAAAAATTCTCATCATTTATTTTTGTCTATTTCATCTGTCTCTGAGGAGTTCCCTCAGTTGGACCCCACGTATTAAATAGTCTATGCATTGTGGTATTTGTGAAGCCTATACCCGAACATGGACCTGATGTTCTAGGTGTTTCTGTTTTTGTGTTTCTGAATTTTGAACCTATTTGTATTGCGCCAAAACAATGCCGCATCGCGCTGACACCACAACCATAAAATCTTGCAGTCTCTCATACACAGACACAGATAGAGTTATGCGAACTCATGCAAACACATATAGTATTTTTTGTGTTGTGTATTTAGAACCACACATTTATGCCTGATGGGAGGAAATTTGTGTTTTTTAATAAATATTTTTTTTTTTGGTCTGAAGTGTATAACATAAATTTGCGAACGCATCATTTAATTCAAATTTCCGATTCTCAAGGAATGTGTGAAAGAATGAATAATGCTTGGCACGTGCGAGAATTCTTGAATTTTTTTATTGTTTGAAATAAAATTCATACGCACGATATTTAGGCATTCGTATCTAACGCATCATCTGTTTTATAAATAAAAGTATAAATAACTCTAAATATTATTGATATTTTATTTTTTCTTAAAAAATATTTCACTTTTAAGTAGAATATGCTTAAATCCTAATAAATTAAATACATAATATTTCTAAATCTTTCGACGATTTGTTTTTGATTATAATTTTGACTCGTTGTTGGCTCGTATATCTTTCCATCATAAAATGGCAAACCTTACTGAAGAGAAATGTCAAAAGAGCGGCAAGAAATATGGCGTCGTTTGCTGTCCCTGTCGCTCTACTTTTGTAGCGTTCCTGTTGAAAAACCCTTGGAAAAAACTTTTGTAGCGCTCTTATTGAAAAACCCTTTATAATACACACAGTTCACTTTAGAGAATTTGAAATAAATACAAAATGGTACTAATTTTGAATTTTTAGTATAGAAAATATTCGCCATATTCAGCTCATATTCCGTTCCAATTTATTGTCGGCATCCGCGTACATGAAGAAACCGTATATTTTTGAAATTTGAGCTCAACTCAAATTAACGAGTCTCTCAGTTCTATGATTTTTCTGCCGTCCCGTAAAACTCTGGCCAGCAGCAACAACGATACTGTTTCCGTTTCCAAATCCGCCAGTTGGTCTTATTTTTGCCTCTTTTTGTTTAGTATTTTTTTTTTTTGGCCGTCGACTCGTGATCATTATGTCAGTGCGAAATACGTGCGAAAGAAATGGCAGCAAATGACATGTGACAAAAAGAGACAGACAGCGGAACCACTGCGTCACGTGCTCTACATGATGCTGGCAATGTTGCTTGTTTTTATTTATGTTGCTGCAACATCATAATAACTCAAGAGCAAATCCTGGAGTGATGCCAAAAATGCGCCAGGACGACAGACATAAATATAAATTGCAACAAAAAGTACAAAAGTAAAAGTAATGCGCCAAAGAATATTAATGAGCACAACAACAAGAATAACTAAATGAAAAAAAAAACCAAAAACAAAAGAAACATCAATAAAAAACATGGAAAATAATCAGCAAAACAGAAACAATAATGAGGAGAACAACAAAAAATAAAAGTGTAGTAGTAAAATATAGAAGCAACACAAAGACTAATGTTGCTGTTCCGGGCCACGTTGCTGCTGCTTCCGCCGAACGTTGCTGCAAACTCGGGCAGCTTAAAATTTTAAATGTGGAGAAAAAGTAGGTTCGAAAGGCAGCAACTAGAGGAAAGTAGATATTTAAGGAAAGAACAGGAAGGCAGCGAATGATGAAAGGTGGAAACGGAAAGACAAAAACAGAGCATAACAATAAAATAAGAGGCTGTTTTAAAGAGGTCTAAAGGAAAAACGAAAGAAGCAGAGGCACAGATTACGGTATAAAAAAGCGGGAAACACAAGTTTGAAAAATAATCTTTAATGTAAGAAGGTTTTGAAAAGAGAAGCGATACCATTACAAAAATAAAATGTTTCCCAAAGAAAGAACATGGTTGTAAGTAAATAATGATAGGAAGGGCATTCTTAACGGATAGCACGTATTTACAAAATATCAATAAGAACATTCGAATATTTAACAAAAAGATCTACTAGAATTTTAGATATGTCTGCAATAATCTGAATGTTACGATAATAGTCGAAAAGTAAGACAATCGAAATTTGTTCATTAAGATCTATTTATTAAAAATTGGAAATATTGGCGATTGCTGTACCTTTGTTTTAAACACAATTGGGGTACAACTTTGAGTACAATTTGGAGTACAATTTGAAGTACAATTTTGAGTACAATTTTCAGTAAAATTTTTAGTAAAATTTGGAGTACAATTTTGAGTTAAATTTTGGCTATAATTTTAAGTAAATTTGTGAGTACAATTATGAATACATTGTAATAATTTGTAATTTGTGGTAATATTTTTAATAAAATTTTTGCGTTATTTTTTGTCAAATTTTGAGTACAAGTTTTGAGTATAATTTTGAATAAAATTATCAATATAATTTGAGTACAATGATGACTATAAGGTTGAGTTCAATTTTTATTAATATTTTAGTTCAATTTTCATTACAATTTGAGTAAAATTGTGAGTAATATTTTGACCACAATTGTGAGTAATATATTGTGTACAATTGTGAGTAAAATTTTGAGTAAAATTTGGAGTACAACTTTGAGTGTAGTTTTAAGTACAGTTTTGTATATAATTATAAGTAAAATTATGAGTACAATTTTGAGTATACTTTTGAGTACAGTTCTGAGTAAAATTATGAGTACAATTTTGAGTATACTTTTGAGTACAGTTCTGAGTAAAATTATGAGTATAATTTTGAGTACAAGTTTGTGTATAATTTTAAGTAAAATTATCGAAACTACTTTGAGTACAATGTTGAGTACAATTTTATATTAATTTTCAGTACAATTTTAGTACAATTGTGAGTACAATTTTGAGTACAATTGTGAGTAAAATTTTGAGTAAAATTTGGAATACAATTTTGAGTGTAGTTTTGAGTACAATTTTGAGTGTAGTTTTGAGTACAGTTTTGGATATAATTTTAAGTAAAATTGTGAACACAATTTTGAGTACACTTTTGAGTACAATTCTGAGTCAAATTTTGAGTACAAGTTTGTGTATAATTTGAAGTAAAATTATCGAAACTACTTTGAGTACAATGTTGAGTACAATTTTTCGTTAAATTTTCAATACAATTGGACTGCAATTGTGAGTAAAATTTTGAATACAATTGTGAGTAAAATTTTTGAGTACAATTTTGTGTACAATTTTAAGTTAAATTTGGAACACAAATTTGCAGTTTTTAGTTCAATTTTAGATATAATTTTAAGTAAAATTGTGTGTACAATCTGAGTTCATTTTGAAGTGTAATTTGGAGTATAATTTATGGAAACATTTTTATTACAATTTTGAGTACAATTTTGAGTACAAGTTTTGGGTATAATATTGAGTAAGTAATTACATTTTCAGTACAATATGAGTATAATAGTGAGTAAAATTTTGAGTACGATTGTGAGTAAAGTTTTGAATACAGTGAGTAAAATATTTCAGTACAATTTTGTATTAAATTAGGAGCACGATTTTGAGTGTAGTTTTGAATTCAATTTTGGGTATAATTTCAAGTAATATTGTGAGTACAATTTGAGAGCATTTTGGAGTGTAATTTGAAGTATAATTTATGGAGATTTTTTTAGTACAATTTTAGTGCTTTTTTTAGTCAAATTTTGAGTACATGTTTGGGTATAATTTTGAGTAAACTACTTTGAGTACAATAATTATTGTAGAACTATGATGAACAATGATCTGACTATGGTGATATGATTACATTATTCAAGAGGACTATGGTATGACTATGGTAAAAGAAGATGATCTAAGTTCAGTTTATGAATGTCCTACGGTACGGTGATAGGCTAGTCATTGATTATGGTCCAACTAAATTACAAAGGAACTAATGTTACGAATAAACTATGTTTGGATTTGGATCTGACAATGTACAGAGTATGGTATGTGATTGATAGGATTAAGTTCATGGATAATGGTCCAATTAAATTATAGTAGGACTAAGTTCGAAATAGGGTCGAACTAACTAAGTCCAAATATGATAGGAATATGGTATGAGTTTGGAGTTGTTGTACGACTAAAATTCGATTAAGATTGGACTATAGTAAAAAGACGTTTGATTTGATGATTTTTACTACAACTTCATTAGAACTCTGTAGGATATCAAAATATTTAAATGGCTGAAAAAATCACATTTGTTTTTAGCTCTAATTAATGTATGCTGTGCGTTAAACATTACTAAGCGTTATTAGAATAAGCTCAAATAATTTTATAAACAAGAAAAAATGTCTATTTCAGCTACTTTGTATTTTTCTTCTCTATATGTAATATATTTTATTTTTTTTAATATTACCTTTCCCTTTTATTGTATAGCTTCAATCATTTCATAACTTTTAAACTGCAACATTTGGCCAATACACATTTTGTGTTATTAATTTTTTTGAGTTTCCGCTTCACGGCTAATACCATCAATACCACCGTTTGTTACTCCTCTACGATATCTACTTAACTTAAACTTTTGCTTTTATCAGACATTCTTTGTCAAAATGAAAACTTTTGCTGCGCTGATTTATTAAATTAATTGTAATTGGTCTCAGCGACAACCCCACCACCATCACAAACCCTAAAACGGTTTCAATACTTATTAACTTGGGCGTCTTTTAGAACGGTACCTTTACGGATGAACTTTGTTTGTTTTGTTTTATTTTATTTTTATAATATTTATTATTTTGTTGCTGTTGTGCTTTATGTTTAACATTTCACCCGCATTACGTTAAAAGTTTTGCACAAGTTTTTTCACAGTTTCTTTCGAAATAAATATGGCATTTATGTCCTGTACAAAAAAAATATATATATTTCTTTTGCTTATTTTTAAGTGTTCTCTGACTTCCGGGAACTGTGTTCAAGGACCTTGTCTTTTGTGAGTTATTTACAGAGGCTTTGCTTAAACGAGTCAAAGTTGGTTGACTTGGGGACTTTAATGATTTTACAGTCATTTTTTAGGGGAAGTCAAATTTTAAAATATTATTTAATGAAGGTTTTAAATAATTTAATTAAATTATTTTTCGAATTGGAGTCATTGGAGTATTATAAATTTTTAATACTATTTGTGTGCAATTTTGAATAAAATTTTGAGTACTCTTTTAATTATAATTTTGAATACAATTGTGAGTAAAAATTTGAGTACAATTTTGAGTACAATTTTGAGAACAATTTTAGTACAATTTTGAGTATAATTTTGTGTTCAATTTGGAGTATAATAAATTTTTAATACTATTTTTAAGCAATTATGAGTAAAATTTTGAATACAATTTATAGTACAATTTAAAAACAAATTGGGTACATTTCTTAATAAAATTCGAGAATAAATTTGAGTACAATTTTTAGTACTATTTGAGAATAAATTTGAGTATTATTTTAGTAGTAATTTTCGAACAATTTTTGGAAAATTTTTCAGTTCAAGATGGACTTTAATTTTGAGTACAATGTTGTGTAAAATTTTTATAACAATTTGGAGTATAATAAATTATGAATGCTATTTTTGTGCAATTTTGAGTAAAATTTGGGGTTAAATGTGGGGTACAATTTTGAGTAAAATTTTGAGTAAAATTTTGAGTAAAATTTTAAGTACAATTTTGAGTACAATTTTGAGTACTATTTTGAGTATAATTTTGAGTATAATTTTTTGTACAATTTGAAATCAATTTTGAGATCAATTTTGAGTACAATTTCGAGATCAATTTTGAGTATAAATTTGAGTACAGTTTTTAGTACAGTATTGAGTACAATTATCAATAAAATTTCGAGTTTAATTTTGAGTACAATTTGGAGTACAATTTTGAGTACAATTTTGAGTTCAGTTGTAGCAAAATTTTGATCAAAATTTGAGTATCATTTGGAGTACAATTTTTAGTGCAGTTTTGGGTACAATTTTGGGTATAATTTTAATTAAATTGTGAGTACAAATTTGAGTACATTTTTAAGTACATTTTTGAGTAAAATTTTGATAAAATCTTGAGTACTGTTTTGAGTATAAGTTTTTATACAATTTGAAATACAATTTTGAGATCAATTTTAAGCACAATTTTGTGTACAGTTTTTAGTACAGTATTGAGTACAATTTTGAGTGCAATTTTGAATACAATTTTGAGTACAATTTTGAGTACAATTTTGAGTACAATTTTGAGTACAATTTTGAGTACAATTTTGAGTACAATTTTGAGTACAATTTTGAGTACAATTTTGAGTACAATTTTGAGTACAATTTTGAGTAAAATTTTGAGTAAAATCTTGAGTACTGTTTTGAGTATAATTTTGTATACAATTTGAAATACAATTTTGAGTACAATTTTGAGTACAATTTTGAGTATAATTGTACAGTTGTAAGTAAAATTTTGAGCACAATTTCGAGTACAATTTTGAGTATAATTTTTGTTACAATTTGGAGTGCAGTTTTGGTATAATTTTGGGTATAATTTTAAATTAAATTAAGAGTACCTACAATTTTGAGTACAATTTTTGTTCTAATTATATATTATATTTATAGTTGAGTACACTTTTTAGTACAACTTTGTGTACAATTTTTAGTATGAAATAATATTTTGAGTACAATTTTTTTACCTTTAAGAGCATAGTACAAATTCATTTTAAAAATGTAATTAAATGTTGTTTTTTTTTTGTTACTATTAATATTCCCTTAAAACAGGAGCAAAAAATCTTTTCACATAATTTTTCTTTTTAATGATTTCCGCTGAATTTCCACTGAATACAACTCACATTCCGCTGAATTGAATACAACTTTCAGAGTTTTCAACTTCGTGAATGCCGACGATGGCATCAAGGTTGAATTGGCGTGAATACTGAGCGCAGGATGCGTCGTTGTGCGTGTCGAGAAATATCATGGAAATCGATTTGCACTGAATAGCGTTATTAAAAAGTTTTCACCTCAAACACACAAACGTTTGCTGTGTGCTATGAAAAGTTGTCTGAAGGATATGCAAATCAGAAGTAATGAAAAGTTGTCTTTGAAACAGAAATTAAGTCTAACAAAATAAAAATATTAAATGCACTTGTTTTTTGTTTCTTTAATACTCAAAGTAGAAAAACCAAATATAAATGAATTATGAGCAAGAGAAAAAGTAGAAAAAAAAATTAGCAAAAGCAACAATGAAAGTAGCAAGTGGCACAAATGAAGTAGCAAATGTAACTGCAAAAGAGCAATAGCTAAAGTAGAAAAATTTAAACAAAAGTAACAAAATCAAAATTAAAAGTAGTTCATCTTCAAAATTAGAAAGCAAAAGTATCTCTAGCTATAAATAAAAACGAAAGATCATGAGAAACAGAAGAATTAAAAATACAAATATAGCAAAAGATTTAACAAAAGCAGCAAGAGCAACAGCAGAATAGCAATAGCAAAAGTAACAACGAAAGTAACAAAAGCAACATCAAAAGTAGCAAGAGTAACATCAAATTTAACAGAATCAAAAGTAGCAAGAGCGAAAAAAATAGCACTACTATATAGCAAGAGCAACAGTCAATGTAGCCAGAGCAACATTAAAAGTAGCTAGGGTAACATCAAAGTGGTAAGATCAAGAGCAAACTAAGAAACGGCAAAGTAGCAGAGCAACAACTGAAGTAGCCAAAGCAACTACAAAAATAGTCAAAATATATCCAGAACAACAACTAAAGTAGCAAGAGCAACATCAAAATTAGAAACAACGAATATAGCAAGAGCGAGAACAAAAATAGTGAGTGCAAAAATGTTCAGAGCGAAAATTAAAGTAGCGACAACAAAAGTATCAAGAGCGAAAACCAAAGTAGCGACAACAAAAGTATCAAGAGCAACAACAATTTGTTGCATGTAAAACCTTTAACAACAAGCGTCAACAAATGCGTACGTGTTGCTGTCACGCGATATATTGTTTGCACAAATGTTGCTGCTGTTGCTGTCACTTCGGAGGATGTTCTTGTCGCAGCTACTGCTCTCGCGAAGGTGCGTTGCTCACTCAGCATTTGAGACACGTTTCGCTATGCGACAGACAGAAAGTCAAAGCAGATCATGTTGCCACACAAATATTTTCATGGTTCGCATGACGTTTTTTGTGACTTATGCTTGTCATGAACTTGAATATTATCTTAACGCAGAGCGCCAACAGCGGCGTCGGTTGCACTCACAAGGCAAAGCACTGAACCAGCTACAAAATGGCGACGGTTTTTTGCATATTGAAGAATACAAACAAACACACACATGCATGCAACACACGAAGCAGAACACGCAACATGTATTTCATGCATGTCAACCGAGTAAAACACGAAGCGCATCAAGGGACGACACATTTTCGAGTCAGGAAGGAGGAGAAGTCACTGGCTGATTGACATTCTTACTGTGAACTGAAATTATTTGTATTAAAATCTGATTTTTAAAAATGATATGCAGAATTAATTTTTTTTTTAATATTCGTGCCATTTGTTTCATTATCAGTGGTTAATACTACTTTTTTTATTAATTATTTATTTGTAATTTAATAATTATAAATTATAATTAAATAATTATAAATTATGAATAATTAATTATAAATGATATTTAAATAATTATAAATTATAATCAAATAATTATAAATATAATTAAATAATTATAAATTATAATTAAATAATTATAAATTATAATTAAATAAATATAAATTATGAATAATTAATTATAAATTATAATTAAATAATTATAAACTATAATTAAATAATTATAAATAATAATTAAATAATTATAAATTATAATCAAATAATTATAAATTATAATTAAATAATTATAAATTATAATTAAATAATTATAAATTATGAATAATTATAAATTATAATTAAATAATTATAAATTATAATTAAATAATTATAAATTATATTTAAATAATTATAAATTATAATTAAATAATTATAAATTATGAATAATTAATTATAAATTATAATTAAATAATTATAAATTATAAATTATAATTATTTAATTTATAATTATTAATTATTTATAAATAGTTATAATTAATAACCATATTGCTTATCTTAAATAAAGAAGTACTTAATATATTTCAAATCACTCTTCTTCTGCTTTAATGAATGTCATAAGCGTCAAATTCCACAGGACAACTAAACGATGTCATTTCACACTGACTGCCGACAATTTTCACAAATACCACCCATGCACCGTTATCATCATCATCAGCAGCAGCAGCAGCAGCAGCAATATCATCGGTGTCTGTGACCTTTCTTCAACCTACGCACAACAAACTTCTATACGCACTCTTTACAAACCAACTATCCAACGATCCACTCAACAGCAAAAATACCCCTTCCATTAGTCGCCTAGAGCCATTCTTATCAATCCGTCTGTCTATCTAACTGTCTTTCCATCATCACCATCATCAGGGGCATCAGGAGCAGCAGTAGCATCTAACAATGCCGTTAATAATGTCGTCAAGTAATTGTTTTTAATCAAATGCCTCCGTCAAATATGACTGAAGTCCAACCCAACCCAACCCAAATCCATCCATTCCACCGACTACCATTCCGCATAATTTCATCAGCCAAATGTGCAAAATGCGTGGCAAAATTTAATAAAAGCTTTGAAAAGCAGGAAATGCTTTCTCATTACCGTCGCATAATGCGTTCACAGTGCAAAAGAACGAAAATGTTGTTGATGATGATGAGAATGATAATGGCAAAACCACAAAATGACCAACGCAGCACCGCAAGGAATGTCGCTTCACATGCAACGATGCCTCGGCATGCCCGAAGGATTTTGGCGAATAGTCAGTCTGTCGTGAGTAAATGACGGAAGGAAGTAAGCGATGACGTGCTGAGAGACGATGAGAAGTAATGACTGCGTAGAGTAGTACACAAAGTAATTGAGAAATTTTTGAAGATGTTGAAGAATTTTGACTGTTTCGTTGAAAATATAAAAGCACCAGCGTTTATATAAATATCATAATTTATTTATCATTTATGACTTGTTATTTATCTTTTATGATTTTTACTCATTAATTATAATATATAAGGTACTAATCATTTATGATATAATTTTCCTCTTTTACTATATTTTTTACTATATTTTTTCTCTTACTCATCGTTTATGAATTTTAGGCATCATTTATGATATCCATCTCTTCATTTCTGATATACCAAATATTATTTATGATATATTACTCTCTTAATCCGAATTGATCATTTATGATATCTTCTTGATGATTTCTAATATCTTAGTCATCATTGATAAAGAGTTTATATATATTACTCATAATTTATGATATATTTCTCATCATTTATGATTCTAATTATTTAGTATATCCCTACTCTTCATTTATGATATCTTACATCCAAAAAAATTCCCTCAAATTCCATTAAAATTGGTCAATTGATTTAATAGAATACCAAAAATAAATATGTATGATATCTTCTTCATCATCATCACGAGTATCTTACTTATCGTGGATGAAACCTATTTGTCATATATCATATCGTCACTATCATTCCAAAGGGGTGAATGTGCAATTTTTGACATTTGCGTTTTTTTACATTTTTGAATGTAGTTTTTCCTCAAGTATACTGTGCTAAAATCGCGTGTCGTTTTGTTGGATATATCTAGCCACAAAAGTCAAAACCGAAAGGGCGAATTTGAAAAATTAAAAATCTTGTCATGCAAAAAGGGCGAATCTTTCCTTTTTCGCCATAACTATTTATTGGTACGAGATAAAATAGTAGTGTGAAGGCATTTATTGTTTGTTTTTAAAGCACCTATCGATCTGCATCATTACTTAAAAACATTTTCTTGCAAATAACAAAAATTCGAAAAATTGAAAATCTTGTCATGCCAAAAGGGCGAATCTTTCCTTTTTCGCCATAACTATTTATTGGTACGAGATAAAATAGTAGCATTTATTGTTTGTTTTTAAAGCACCTATCGAACTGCATCATTACTTAAAAATATTTTGCCAAACATTTTTTCCTGCAAATAACAAATGGCAAATTAATGTTTGGCAAAATATTTTTAAATAATGATGCCAATAGATAGGTGCTTTAAAAATAAACAATTAATTCCTTTACATCACTATTTTATTTTGAGCTAATAAAAAGTTATAGCATAAAAAACAAAAATATTTGCGTTTTGGTCAGGATATAGCCTCACAAAATTCGTATTTATAATTCAGTAAATTGTCCGAATCCAAAGATATTTTATATACGTTATAATTATTCATGAAGAAACCAAAATAACAAAAAAAATTGAAAAAAAACTAAAATTTTCTAATTTTTAAAGTACCTCAAACTTTAAAATTTGATTTCCCAACATTTTTAAAAATGCACATTCGCCCCTTTGGCATGACATTGACGATATCTCTTTATACATTTATGATGTCTTACTCAGCATTTTTTACGCATAATTTAAGATATATTTCTCAAAATTTCGGATCACATTATCATTATTTATGATATGTTACTTGCCCGTTCCTAATTGATGAATTTTACTCATCATATTTTACATTATCATGTCTGATATTTAACTCATCTTTGTCGAGTCGTATTCATCATCCTATCCTATTAATATAATAAATCTCTTTGTTGGTTTGTCCTTTTGTTTGTTTATTTGTTTGTTCCACTTCTCATTTTAAACGGCTAATCCGATTTTTTTGAAATGTTGACCACAGATGTGCATGGTCTGGAAGAAATGTTAGGATATAAATCGGCGGGATTGGACAAAGAGGCGTGACACCTCCTATACATCCTAAACTTTCAATGCGATATAACCCGGCACTTTCACCAGCTACGAACATGAAACAAAAAACTCAAATACAAAAAAAAAAATTAAAGGAAAAAAGCAAAAACAAAAGCACAAAACAAAACAAAACAAATACAAAAACAAAACCAATCACATAAAACTACAATCCAAACTAAAGGAAAAACAAAAAAAAAGAAAGAAAACGAAAAACAAACTCACCACACTAAAACTCAACACAATAAAACTCACCACAGTAAAATTGACCACACTAAAATTCACCACACTAAAACTCATCACACTAAAACTCACCACACTAAAATTCACCACACTAAAACTCACCACACCAAAACTCACCACACTAAAACTCACCACACTAAAACTCACCACACAAAACTCACCACACTTAAACTCACCACACTTAAACTCACCACACCAAAATTCACCACACCTAAACTCACCACATTAAAACCCACCACACTAAAACTTCTACTGGGAAAAACTCTACGGGGAAGAATTCTACAAAAAAGAATTCTACCGGGAAAAATTTTACCGGAATTAATTCTACGGGAAGAATTCTACGGGAAAGCGTTCCATGGGGAAGAATTTTACGGAAAAGATTTCTACTGGGAATAATTCTACGGGGAAGCGCAGTCTGAGAAAGAATTGTCTTTGAGAAAAGTTGTTTTGGCGGAGAATTATTATTTGGTTACCACATTTATAAAACCAATAAAAAAAATTCAACAGCTAAGCACGGGCCCCTCATATAAATAATAAAAATGTTTTTTATATTAATAAAATCCATCCATATCTTTGAATTCACAAAATCTTGGCACGAGTCGTGCACGGGTCCAGCTAGTTTATAATATATTTTTATTTAATTATCATGTCTTACTCAGCTTTAATGATTACTTACATATATAATAGATGATTCTTGGTACTCACTTACAATATTTTATGTATTATTTGCGATATATTTCTGCTCATTTATGATATTTTACTTATCTATTATGAATCATACACAACATTGATGAATTTTTCTTATTATTTATATATTTTACTCTCCAATTTTATATGATTATCATTATTTCTGATGTCGGATACATCAATTGTAACATCTTATACTTCATTTATGATTTACACACATTATTGATGATCTTTCTCATCATTTATGATAACTTTTACATCATTTTCGGTATCTACTCATTATTTCATATATTTTACTTGTTATTTATGATATTCGTCTCATTTTTGATGTTTCAGTTATGATTAGGTAATTATACGTTATGAATAAATTTTCAATTATATCATATCTTATGGTAAATTGATCACTAATGATGTAAATAATTTATATTTATGACTTTTAAATCATATATTTCATAATTATTGATCATTTTCGTTTCGTTTATAAAATACATTTAAATTTCATGAATAATATTTGCATATATTATGAGTATTACGCATAAATGTTGCATATTAAACAAATTTGCTTCGCGTATATAATTCGTAACGTCTTTTTGGCATTTTTTGCAGCAATAATGATTAAAATAAATGCTACAATAAAGACATTCTGTCTGGATGGATGGATGGATGGATGGATGGTTGAAAGAATAGATGAAAACTTAGTTAGAAAGACCTCCAGTACATAGACGACTCAACGTTGTATATGACTGTCTGTCAAAATGGCAGCACGAAGTAATTCAAAAGTCGAAAAGTTAAGTCAGTTAACAAGATGTGACAAAAATAAATTTCGTCTCTTCCAGTGCGACAACTAACCGCACAGCAACGATAGTCACCGATCGTAGCACAAGTGAAGAACACATGAAGGACATGGATGGATAGATGAATGTCCTGACTGGTTGCAAACAAAGCGTTGTCGGCTAACAAAGACATTAAGTGACGATAGCGATGGTGGCAGTGCCACATGTCACAATGGCATAGAAGAGGCGGCGGTGCTGACGGCAGCGGCAGCGGACAATCAAAGTCCATTAGAAGCGGAAATGAAGAAACTCAACAAGGATGCCGCCAGGCACACATAAACACACACACACACAAGTGTAAAGTGCAAAAAAAATAAAGGAAAAGTGAGAAATAGTAGAAGGCTAAATAAAGCGGTACCAAGAATACTCATTTTGTGGCATCATTGGGAGACATGTGCGGAATGTCCATGTAATTGTGCCAGGATATATATAGGACTTGTGTCTAACTGCTGCGTATTAACTTAAATATGTTGGCCATTTACGCACAACACCAAATACAGTGGCAACAACAATAGGTACTCGTTTGGTCGGATGGTCGGTCACCAAGTCATTGTACCGTTGTCCTGCAGACCAACAGCAACAGCAACGGTTGTCCAAGCAACGTTAATCGTAGCGAACAATAAAAATTTAGCCTCAAGTAGATTTTTTTTTTCTTTTTCAATTGTTTTTTTTTTTTTTTTTTTTTTTTTGTGCTGCCTCTGTCTTTGACTCAAGTGGGCTGTCTGTCTATGCACTACGCACTACTTTTTCATTTCATTTCATTTATTCATTCGTTATTTATTTGACTGGGTAGCGCACTTCCGGTCCACTGTAATTCGCATTTAGTCGCTGTACAACAAGGTTTTATTATTTTTGTTATTATTTTTTATTATTATTTTTGCGTTTATTGTTCTTTATCTGCTGACAATCGAGCATTATAATTTCACGCCACAGCGGAGCTTTTCATGGGCTCAGTTATTATCAGTTTCAGGGATTTTTTGTTCAGTTCTTTAATTTCGAATATTTCTTTAATTGTATTTATTTCATTTATGTTTCATTTTAATAATGCAAAATTAAGTAGTGTTTAAATTTAATTTAATGTTTACTAATATTATAATTTTTCTGATATTTAAACAAATACAGAATCCTAATTTTATTAATAAAATAGCTATAATATAATTGGGCAAACTTTACTAAAAAAAAAATTAAAAAAAATAAAAATTGTCCCAAACAAAAATTTTCCAGTAAAAAAAATTCAAAAAAATTCTCAATAACAAAAAAAAGAATTGTAAAAAAAAAAATTGTTTTCGAAATTTTTTATGTTTTCGAAAAAAAAAATTGTTTCACACAGAACCATTTTCAGTCTAATAAACACAAACTAAATTATTCAAAAACTGTCATATTGATTGTATGCTTTAAATATAAGAAAAGACGTAACAGCTGAGAGAATCGAATAATTCGGTGGAGAAATGAGTTAGTTGGTTGGCCCAACAAATAAGAAAAACTGTGAATTAAAAATTGATCAATATGGTGAATTTATTCATATATATTATGAATTTGTCAACAACTACCAGATTCATCATATTGATACCACTTTTCATTATTATATACTAGCTGGATCCGTGCACGACTCGTGCAAAAATTTTGTAAATGTATGGATATGGAGTGATTTAATTAATATAAGAACATTTTAGTATTTATTTTTGCTAGTCTGATATAAATACCAAATTTTCAGGAAATTTGTGCAGAGGTTTGAAATTTAGTTTTGGTTTGATGAATTTTGATATGGTGAGTTTTAGTATGGAGAGTTTGGTGTAGTGAGTTTTTGTTTGATAAGTAACATCAGAAAATAAGTTTAGTTAAAATCGATAACATTTATACTGAGGTACAGCATTTTGAATTTTTGTTTTTTTTTTTTTATAATGTGGGATAAAAAATAGAGCCACAGCACTCAGACAGGGTTATATCCATTGTGCTGTGACCCAGTTCCCTGGTTTTTAATGATACTTCTTAGATTCATTATTGAATCTAAGAAGGGTATTGTGTGATAAAGAGTGAAGCTGATCCTCTCTCATCACATCTGTGCCAAAGATCGCCTTCTAATTCTAGAAAATGCTGGACAGTCACAGAGATAGTGCTCTGTGGTGCCAGTTTCTTCGTAGCAGGCAGAACATAAGGCGCTTTCGGCCAGGCCGATTGCTTTCATGTGTTTTTCACATGCGTTGTGTCCCGTTAGAAGTCCCGTCAGTTTTCTGCACTCCTTTCTACTTAAGGAAAGTAGAAACGAGGCCGATCTTTTAGTTGTTATTTTTGGGTTACCACTCTCTCTGTCCCTCTGTCCACTCCCCTCTGTCCACTCCCCTCTGTCCACTCCCCTCTGTCCACTCCCCTCTGTCTAATCTTTAATTTAATTTTGATTTGGGATACTCTTGAGTCCATATAGTATACATTGTAATAAAAATTTTCAGAAAAATACGTTTAGTGATTTTGAAACTTACACCCTCATTAAAAATGGACGTAAAAGTGGGTGTAGTCAACGAAAACTATATAGTGACCTTCTCCTAGGTCTGTATATTCCAAACCTTAACGAAACCCGTGCAGAGTACTCATATTTAGTTTTGGTCTGGTGCATTTTGATTTGTTGAGTTTTGCTATGGTGAGTGAGATTAAGTATAGTGAGATTAAGTAAGCTTAGTATCATCCAAATTTAAAGTTTGGTGGAAATCGATAACATTAGGGTTAAGCTATAGCGTACTGAATTTTTGGGTTATATGGGAGGCGCCACTTCTCTTTGTCCAATCTGATTTATTTCTGATTTATTTCTGACTGAGGATACTCTATGGACCTTATGTCATAGTAATGAAAATTTTTAGAAAAATTAGTTCAGCGGTTTTGCTGTGAATCTGGAACATACACCAAAAATAAAAATGGGCGTAAAGATTGGCGTGGTCAACGAAAACTATACAGTGACCTTCTGCAAGGTCTGTATACTCCAAATCTTAACGAAAATCGTGCATAGGGTTAGTTTTGGTGTGGCGAATTTTGATTTGGTGAGTTTTGGTATGATGAGTTTTGGTATGGTGAGGTAAAGTGAGAGTAAAGAGGTAAAGTGAGTAAAGTGAGTAAGCTAAGTATCATCCAAATTAAAAGTTTGGTGGAAATCGATAATATTAGGGTTGAGATATAGCGTACAGAATTTTTGGGTTATATGGGAGGTGCCACTCCGTTTTATGGTTTAGGATACTCCATGGACTTAATATCATAGTTGCACACAATTTCAGAAAAATACGTTCAGTGGTTTTGCTATGAATCTGAATTATACACCAAAGTGGGCGTGGTCAACGAAAACTTTATGACCTTTTCCTGGGTCTGTATATAGATAGATATATGGAATTATTCGTACTATCGAACATCATAGTGAAGAACGAAGTATTCAAAACAATGAATTTGAATAGTCATGTGTTCATAATATTTATAAATATACTATTTTATTCGAATTTTCCAATTTCCATTTTTTTTTTTATAATTGGAAAAAAGTGTTGTAAAAATTATATTTAAAAAATAACAGAAAAAAATTTAAAAACAAAAAAATCAAAAAATATATTTAAAATTTTTTTTTTTTAATATGTTTTTATAAATATAACTTTTTATTAATAAAAAAAGTTGTAACTATAAATAAATAATTTATAAAATATTTTACTAGTTTATGCATGTCAAGCAAGCATTAAATAAGAAATAACATACAAAAACTACTTGAGAAGTATGGCAAAACAAGTACGAAAATTAATATTTTGATTGAAATTCGGTTTAATGAACAGCATTCTTCAATATGAAGTAAAATGTGTTGTATTTTATGTTCTTGTTCATTAATATAATATAATATGAAACGTATATATGTAGCTGCGGTAGCTCAGTGGTTAGTGCGTTGGACTGCGAGGCGAAAGGTCCCCGGTTCAAGCCTGGACTGGGGTTAACAACATCTTTTCATAGAAACATTTTTCTATACCGCGCTACCTCTCGTCAGTAAATGGCAAAACTACGAGAGTAAAACCATTGCCTATGAAAAAGCTCTCACCCGCCGTTCGGATTCGGCAATAAACTGTAGGTCCCATCACTTTGAGTACAAATATAACACGCACAGCTCAACATGGTGAGAGAGCTCGGCCGAAGTTCTATACAGGACTGTAGCGCCAAACTATTATATTATTATTAATATGAAACGTATTCTTCACATACAGTTCATCATATTGAAGAACATTTTATCGACAGTAACCAAGCTTTTATCATATTGTCACGAAAAGATCCAGCGTACTAAGTTATGTGTTAGAAAGAAACGGAAGATCATTCGGCGCACTGGGGCAATGTGCGAGAAAGATATAGAAGATCAGCGCATTAAAAACACATAAGTGCGAATGAGATGCCAATAGCATGCGTCATTCACGAAACGAGTAGAAGGTTCTCGAAACAAGTCGAAGCTTGCCGACATATATAAGGCCGCCGCATCTGAGGCACAGCACTTCAGTAGTGATTGGAAAGTGGTCGAGTGCGTTTCGAGTGCATTTCGTGTCAAGTTAAATAGTGGACATGCAGCAGTTGTGAGAATTTGTTATTAGTAAAGTTGTTTATTAAAGTGAATTAATAAAGTTATTTGTTATAATTAAAACCAAACATAAAAGTATTTTTATTTTGTACACAATCCAGAGATACGAACTTATAGGACAACGAACTTATATAACATTGATGTCGTTGGTCAATCTATTATGAATGGTTCTTCAATACATGGTTTGAAGAACGGAATTCATTAATATGATGTACATTTTTTTTTTTGGTACAATCCTTTTAGTTTCAACTATTAGCAAAAACTTAATTGTTAAGATAACCGAATAAGTTACAATATACGAGTTGGGTTGGTTTTAATATATGTCCATTATTCTTATAAACACTTTAAATAATTTATTCAAAACTTTCAAATACTTTTTGAAAAAATTACAACCAAATAATTTCTTTTATAAATTATGTCCGTAATGTGTATTCCTGTCCAATGACGCTATTACTTTTTGCAATGCCATAAATTCACCGTCAAATAAATATTTAGTCTCTCTCGTTTTATTTATTGCTATTTTATGTGTTATTATTTTTGTATTTTTTTTGTTTTTGTTTTTTTTGTTGTATGTTTGTTTTACACTTTGGTGTTGGTTAATATTTTGGACAGCGTAAACTTTTGAATTTATGCGATTTTGTTGCCAGACACATTCGTGCAATTGCGACATGTGCCGCGAGTGGTGCGGTGCCACTGCGTCATTGGTAAAGGTCAGAAAAATGCACAGGAATTTTGCAAATATATTCGCTATGCTGTAAATTTATGTGCAAGCTTATTGAAATAATTGCATGTTTTGCGCCATGGCATTTTTCTTATTTTCACACATAGCACTTTTCTTAATTAAGAATGGCTTGCAGTGAGTACCTTGAGGCTGAGCAGCAATAGCAGAAACTTTTGGCATTTTCATCAACATCATCCTCTTCATCACAGTACCTATATCTTGCCACTCGAAAAATCCAGATTTCTCACCCTACTACCGCGCCTGCAGCCAATCCATTTAAAAATTAAATTGAAGCCAAGCATATTTCGAAAACAAAATAAATACTCCAGAGTGTGGCGCATACGACGCTCAGTTGAATGATGCGCAAAAAATGCCATGGGAAAATTTCAAAGATTCCTAAACGAGCAAAACACGCACTTGAAGGACATCGCCGTCGTGCTAATCCAGCCGTGAATGAGCCCAAAGTCAGTCATCATAGTACGGCCGGCACCCTGCCACCTACTACTCACTCGCGTACTCACTCATTCAGTTACACTCTCGCTCGCTCACTCTCTCTTTCTTACTACCTACTCTTGCCGTCAGTGTTGCGTTAACAATGTGTAATTTGCTGCTATCGCTTCCACAGGGAATTCTTCGTGGAATTTCGTCACTTCTTGAAAAATTAAACAAGAATATTGAAGGGCAGCACAGCACAACACAAGGAGAGCGGCATGCAGCTGAAGTGTGTCGGATAAAAATGCGAACGTGCAGTTAGCGGAATCTTAGTGTTCAGTGTGTGAGGGAGTGAGTGAGTGAATGTCAAAAATCTAGAAAATTCTTGTTGAAAAATGTGAAATATTTGTAGTGAAACATGAATTTTGCAAGAAATAGTTCAAGTATATAATGTGAATGTACCTAATTTTCTCACCCTAGGGTATGTTCTACTTTGAGTCTGAAAACGAATAATTTTTCAATTACACTACTCAACACAATTTTTGCCATGGACAACCCATACATCAATTCAATATAATTTGATGGTGCTGACTTTGACTGAATACTCAGTTTTAAGCTACTAAGTAAAGGTTTTGAAAAAACTTGAATTGCATTTTTGAGGCGTTCTCGCCCACTATTTGGAATAAAAAACATAGAACACTGCACAAAAATAGTTTAACGAAAAAACTTAAAGGCATTTTTTCTTATAATTGTCAAAAGTAATTTTATACAAAAGCAAAAACACAAAAACAAAAGCAAAAATCAAATACAAAAACAAAAGTAAGAGCACAAAACTTAAGCTATAACTCAAAAACAACAGAAAAATAAAAAAGGATAGAAAACAAAATCAACCACACTAAAATTCACCACACTAAAATTCACCACACTAAAATTCACAACACTAAAACTCACCACACTAAAACTCACCACACTAAAATTTACCACACTAATTTTCACCACATTAAAATACACCACACAAAAACTCACCACACTAAATTTCACCACACTAAAACTCACCACACTAAAATTCACCACACTAAAACTCACCACACTAAAATTCACCACACTAAAATTCACCACACTAAAACTCACCACACTAAATTTCACCACACTAAAATTCCCCACACTAAAACTCACCACACTAAATTTCACCACACTAAAACTCACCACATTCAAATTGACCCACTTAAACTGACCATTCTCAAATTCACCACACTTAAATTCAACACACTAAAACACACAACAATAAAATTCACTACACTTAAACTCACCACACTAAAATTTACCACACTAAAACTCACCACACTAAAACTCACCACACTAAAACTAACCACACTAAAACTTCTACTGCGAAAACTCTACGGGAAAGAATTCTACGGGAATGAATTCTTCTGGGAAGAATTCTACGGGGAAGCACAGTCTGAGAAAGAATTCTCTATGAAAAAAGTTGTTTTATCGGATATATACTACATTTATAAAACCAATAAAAAAAACGTCAACAGCGAAGCACGGGTCCCTGATATAAATAATAAAAATGTTATTTATATTAATAAAATTGCTCAATAACCTAGCATTCACATAATATTTGCACGAGTCGTGTACGGGTCCAGCTAGTATATTTCAATAAGTTTTTAAGATAACTGGATCTAAACTCTAAAATTTTCGATTTTTTTTAGTTAGTTAGTTTTATAAACTTTTTTGTCATTTAGGATTTAATAAAAAAAAACAAAAAAATTTATTATCCTAACTATCTACTTTTTTCTAATGTATCTACTTTTTGTAAATGTGCCCTGAAAACATATTTTTGAACTCTTTTTGGTTTAGACTCTAATTGGTTATATAATTTACGTATGTCCGTAATCTAAAAAAAGTTTGTAATTTTCATAATTATGCTCTACATAACCATAAATAATTTTCACAATTTAATTACTATCATTTAAATTTTTCAGTCATAAAAGTCATGCCAAAAAGTTTTGTTAGAAATTGTAAAAATAATGTACAAAAATAAATATATATTTTCAAAAGAATTTGTGAGCTAATTAAGCTTTACTGAAATATATATATATATATATATATATATATATATATATATATATATATATATATATATATATATATATATATATATATATATATATATATATCTATAAAATAATATAATTACATTTTCATATGACTTTAAATATTTTTTTCTTCATTTTTGCACACTCGAAACTTTTCTGATTTTCAAAAATTACCCAGTGTCATCTAAACTCAAAGTTGTAACTTTTTAACATGCGGTTTCATTTTAATAAAATAGATAAAAGTGCAACATACAGTGGCTTCACTCTGCACTGTGCACAGTGGTCAACAAACCGCAGACCGCAGTGCACACAACATGGACGAGGACGATGCCACTTCAGCCTACTTTACGGCACTTGCTCTCCACTCGCACTACTTACTCCTCACTATGTATCTTCTGACAACAACAACAATAACATTAGCATCACTCATCCCAGAGCACAGCCTTTGCATGCAAAAGAATGTCCTTCGTGCGACGGCCATTTTTGTCATTTCGAAACGATTATGAACCGTAGGAAGGAAGGAAACGCAAAGGCTTTTGCTCCCACTCTTTGCGCTCTCATACACACACTTTTTGCTCTTGCTCTTTCGCTATGTCTGTCCGATGGTGCGGAAAGAATTTAATTAAACTAAAAACAAAAAAAAATACTGCTCTTCCTCGCTGAATAATTGTGTTGAATTAGAGCACATTAAAAATCATGAGGTCAGTGCGAGCTCTGTAAGCAAACATAAAAAAGAGCAGAAAAAAATTCTCATAAAATAGCAAAAATTTTGACGAACATTTTTGCATGCTTCAGAGAGATTGGCGGATAAAGGGCGGAAAAACTATTTGACTTTATTGCATGAGCATTTTTGTGGACACAACCAACACATTTTTGTTGAATTTGCATAATTCGCGTTGCTTTAGTCGGCGTTCGGCATGCGGTGGCGCAGAATAAGCAGGCGAAGAGTAGCAGAATGCGTCCGAGAGTGATGAGTGAGGCGGCGAAGGTCAGAGGTCGCGCGTTAAGAATTTAGACGCATGTTAAGTATTATGAGGGATCAGCCGTACTGTTGAGCAATAATGAAAATATTTTGACAATATTGAAATTTCATTGGGGGGGATGCTATAAGTACCAGCTATGTGTAAACAGCCAGTGGCTTTCAAATCCAAAGCACAATGTTATTTAAACCAATTGAGAATTTTTGTATAACGTAATATATATGTTTAAAGTATTATTGAAAATTAAAAGTTTTCCATGAACCGAATTAATTTATTTAAATGGCCCAACCATGAATGCCCTTCAAAATATGCAATATTTAACCGCTATACGATGCATATAAGGGAAATATAATTTGGATTAATGTGCCAAATAATCTGCCAACTCGAAGTCCATTATAGGTCAACAGCACTCAGAAAGATCTATCAATTGTACTGTGAATTTATTCCCTATGTTTTTGTGGTATATTTTACCATTTTCGTTCAGCACAGCTGAGATTTGAATCCGAGAACTTTGGGAATTGAGTTTTGGGAATGACCTAAAATAAAGTAAGTTACAAATAGAATGTGAACTGAACAGAATAGTCATATACCCAATAGTAAATTTATTCTATAGATAATAAAATTTACGGATATTAAAATATACCAACAATCAGCTTTTGATAATTTGCGATAATTTCGATTTTCAATTCAATTTCATACCTACGATAGCCAATTTTCGACATCGATAACGAGATTTCCAAACCTTTGTCACGTCACATGAATACTCCAATTCTATTAGGGTTTTTCAACAGGGACGCTACAAAAGTATAGCGACACGGACAGCAAACGACATGATATTTCTTGGCGCTCTTTCGATATGTATCTTCAGTAAGGTTTGCCATTTCATAATGGAAAGATATACGAGCCAACAAAGAGTCGAAATTATTAAAATTTACTACCGAAATTCGGTAGTAAAAATTCGAAAAATCATCTTCAGCGATGAGGCTCATTTCTGGCTGACTGGCATCGTCAATAAACAAAATATACGTTATTGGTCAGACAGCAATCCACACGTACTCCAAGAGTCATCATTGCATCCCGAAAAAATTACGGTTTGGTGCGGTTTATGGGCCAGCGGCGTCATTGGGCCGTACTGCTTCTGTGATGATCAAGACCGGCACGTTACTGTGAATGGGAATCGCTACAGTTCAATGATAACCGAATATTTTTGGCCCCAATTGGATGATATGGACTTGGAGGACATGTGGTTCCAACAGGATGGCGCCACAAGCCACACAGCGAATGCCACAATCAATTTATTGGAAACCAAGTTCGGAGAACGTGTTATCTCACGAAATGGTCCAGTCGATTGGCCGCCTCGGTCGTGCGATTTGACGCCGTTAGACTATTACCTGTGGGGCAACGTCAAGTCTATGGTCTATGCCAACAAGCCAGCGACGATTGATGAACTTCGTACGAATATCGAACGTTTCTTATATAAATTCTATAATATACATTTTTCTATGAGTTGTTCTGCAATCAAATAAACTCAATATTTGATTTTTTATTCTCGAATTAGTTTTTATTCTCGAATTAGTGTGTTTAATTTATTATAATTCATTATTAGTTTTAAATTTTGCTTGCCATTTATTATTTTCCAAAAAAATTAAAATCGTTCAAGTCTGAGCAAGAGATTTTAAATTCGGGAGCAAACCATTACGGTGTAGAACTATGTCGTATTGGAATTGAAAACTAGACATCTGCACAAATCTATTTGCAAAATATGCATTACTGCACTCTACAGTATTTAGTGCTTTTTACAATGGTAGTCTACTGTATTATAGTGAAGTCTCTCCAGCGACTACACTTAACTTCAGTATTTGTTTCATTGGTGTCAAGTAGTGTCAACATATTTTTTTTTTCAAGACATTCAATGTTTTGAAAAACAAAACCAAATGACACTACTGTCGCTAAACATGCAACGAATACAGTGAGTGCAGTGAGCGCAATGAGTGAGAACACGAACATTGAAAACAACAATAAATCTGCACCCGGCTTTAGGCGGCAGTAATATTGTTGTCGGATTTGTGTGTTTATAAAAAATACTAAAAATTATTTATTAAAAAAAAAAAGTGTTAACAAATTTTTATACAACTAAATCAATGCAATGCATTGGTCCAAAAGCAATATATCCTACAAAACAAAAATATTATATATATATTTTAAATATATTTTAAATAATGGAAAAAATGTTGTTCGATAAATAAAAAAAAAATATATAAAATATTATATCTTTGAACTTTTTTTTATATTTCAATATTAATGAAAATTCCTTAGTATAAGAATGATACAAAAAATGTAAAATGCACTGTACTACACATATAGCTAAGAAAATATGTTATTTACGCCACTGAGCATTAGTAAGAGTAAATGAGTAAATGTAAGAAAGAGATGGAAAATAATTCAGCGCGATGAAGCAGAGATCGAGAAATAGAGGTAGATCAGTGCAATAACATACATTAGTGCGAAAGAAAACTAGTTGCTTCTCTTTCACACTAATATGTTTTAGTATAACGTAAGCATAACGTATTCTAGTTAAGAGTATAACTTTGTGGAATCTTCTAGAATACGACTATGCATTGCACTTGAGTGTAAAAGAGGGGGAGATATCACGAGCAATAAAGATGCTCGAAAAGTGTAGAAGTTTATGGAAATCAGTTCTGCACTATATACAAACGTCGCGTAACTATTAAGTTTTTATTTGAAAGTGAATTAAAGCAAAAATTGTCAAGGCTCAATCGAATCGATTTTCGTTTCGATTTCTATACTTGGTTTACATGCAAAAAAAGGCATTTAAGCTATAGAATACGATAAAAAAAATATTAAATATTAAAAACTTTTTATGGCATTGTACGCAATATAAACCCCTTGTCAAAAAATTATAGCACATATAAAAAAAACACACACACAAAAAAATACCGCATTAAATTACCAGAAAATATTGTCGCAAAAGAGCACCGAAATACAAAAAAAAACAAAATTTCCTCCTGACTAGAAAGGAATGAATGCATGAATGAACGTATGAAAAGCTCCGAATGCATAAAAAATGAAAGAGCGAGGACGTGCGAACAAAAAAAATATAAAGGACTACATAGAAATTTGTATTGAATTTTTGTGATAACACAAAAAACTGAATGACAGCTTCAATAATTGGCAACAAAATGCAGCCAACTGTGGACGACAACGACTCGGCGCTGAGATTTAAACATGGCAAAAATAACAACGACAACAAAAACCACAAGAGCAACAACCAAAAAATTGCGTTTTCATGAAAGGGTTTTAAGGATTTAGTGTTAAAAATTACAGTAAAATCAGGAGGACTAAAAAAGTAAAAATTGTTAAAAATTGTTAAAAAAAAGTATTATTTGAAATCTAAAGTTTAAGTTATCAATTTTCAAATAAATATTTTTATTTGCCTTTTTATACAACTGTTTTCGTCGCTGTAATTTCATCAACACTTTTATTAATATTTTTCTTTATTTAATTTATTGAGTTATGTGCTGCCAACAATAGTAGCCAGCATCCAGTAGAATCAACTCCACAAAAAGCTGCTCAGAAATCCATATCCTTTGGGGGAAAACATTACTTTTATCTATTCTTTCAGTTCGACGAGAAACTTATTTATTGTACCTTCTTTGATTGTCTCCCTTTTGGGGATACTCATCATCAACAATATTTTCACAAAAATATGATACGATTTTTATTATGATTTCATTAGAGTGGGGAACGTGAAATTCCGACAGCCACCTTGTAATAATTTCGCACTCATTCTTTTGTGCCGGCGGCCGTTGAAGGGGGATTTGGACTACGTGCCATAAGGATATCGCTTACACTCAGATTTTATAAATTTGATGAAATTTTTTAAACGGAATAGAAAAAAATTAATTATAATAATTTAAATTAATTTCAAAATAACACACTAGGGTTTAGTTTCAAATTTTTCGAAAAAAGATGAAATATCGGAATTTATTTGTATATCAAAATAATTTCAACCAATTAGAAAAATTAGGTAAAGGTTCATATTTTATGTTGTAATCATATTCAGCGATAAATCAAGCGAAATCAAATTAAAAAGTTTGAAGTGCTTTAAAAATGAGTAAAAATTATTTTTTTATTTTTTTATTTTTATTTAGGTTTACTCGTCAATTTTCATAACAAATATAAAATATCTTTGGATTTGAGCAACTTACTGAATTAAAAATACGAATTTTGTGTGGCTATCCTGACCAAAACGCAAATATTTTTGTTTTTTTTTTTGCATAGCTCTTTATTTGCGCAAAATAAAATTGTGATGTGAAGACATTAAATGTTTGTTTTTGAAGCACCTACCGATTGGTATCATTATTTAAAAATATTTTGCCAAACATTAATTTGCCATTTGTTATTTGCAAGAAAAATATTGGCAAACTATTTTTAAATAATGATGTCAATCGATAGCTGCTTTAAAAACAAACAATTAATGTCTTTACAATACTATTCTAACGTATACCATAAAAAATGTATGGCAAGAAAACAAAAAAAATTCGCCCTTTTGGCATGACAAGATTTTCAATTTTTCGAATTTTTGTTATTTGCAAGAAAATATTTTTAAGTAATGATGCAGATCGATAGGTGCTTTAAAAACAAACAATAAATGCCTTCACACTACTATTTTATCTCGTACCAATAAATAGTTATGGCGAAAAAGGAAAGATTCGCCCTTTTGGCATGACAAGATTTTCAATTTTTCGAATTTTTGTTATTTGCAAGAAAATATTTTTAAGTAATGATGCAGATCGATAGGTGCTTTAAAAACATACAATTAATGTCTGTACACTACTATTCTAACGTATACTATAAAAAATGTATGGCAAGAAAACAAAAAAATTCGCCCTTTTGGCATGACAAGATTTTCAATTTTTCGAATTTTTGTTATTTGCAAGAAAATATTTTTAAGTAATGATGCAGATCGATAGGTGCTTTAAAAACAAACAATAAATGCCTTCACACTACTATTTTATCTCGTACCAATAAATAGTTATGGCGAAAAAGGAAAGATTCGCCCTTTTGGCATGACAAGATTTTCAATTTTTCGAATTTTTGTTATTTGCAAGAAAATATTTTTAAGTAATGATGCAGATCGATAGGGGCTTTAAAAACAAACAATAAATGCCTTCACACTACTATTTTATCTCGTACCAATAAATAGTTATGGCGAAAAAGGAAAGATTCGCCCTTTTGGCATGACAAGATTTTCAATTTTTCGAATTTTTGTTATTTGCAAGAAAATATTTTTAAGTAATGATGCAGATCGATAGGTGCTTTAAAAACATACAATTAATGTCTTTACACCACTACTTTAACTTATACCAATAAAAATGTATGGCAAGAAAACAAACAAATTCGCCCTTTTGGCATGACAAGATTTTCAATTTTTCAAATTCGACCTTTTGGTTTTATCTTTTGTAGCACTTGTAAAACAGAGTTATTTGTCAGGTTCTAAGCAGTTTAGTAGTTGGAAAAGTTTTAAGCAGACAAAGGCAGAGTTTGAATTAGAAGAAGCCTATTTAATTTTCGTTTTCAAATCCACAAATTTTTATAATCAAACCGTGACAAAATTTCTGATATTTTTCTGAAATATTTCTGTTATATTTCCCGCAAGCACGCAAATAAATGACAGACAAATTTTTGGCAGATAGTTTGGAAATATATTTTCGAAAGATTTTAACATGTTTTTTTGATCATTCTCAAAATATGCGTTGAATTTGCTTTTAAAATAACATAAATTGTTATAACCTGCCATACGATCATACAAACTTCCATTTATATGTGTATTTGTCAAAAATATGCCGGATATATTTCTTTAATAAAATTTTTTAATGACTAATTTTCGGTATTACGTGTGAAAAAGGCAACATGTGATGATCTGCCAATTTCTGCCATATTCCAGCAAACACAGAAATTATATTTGAAAGTTGTTGGAATCATATAGCAGGTTATGAAATATTTTGAAATTTTAAAGCCAGATCTTTGTTATATTTCTGACATTCACACTATTGACATTGTGATAAAAATTTCACATTTATCTAAGATAAATCTTAAACAACCTTTTGTTAAGACTACCTTAAAATACCAAAAATAAATATATATCCTCATAAATTCCAAAATACTCACAATAATAGTTATTCACCGAAATGATAAATGTAGTAAAATATAATACATTTTGTATTTGTTTCGAAAAAAATGTAGTTCTGCTACATTTCGTTAGTTTTTAAATATAAATGTGTACATTTTGCTGCACAATGTACTAGTAATTCATTTTCTACATATTGTAGACATTTTTGTTTTCAGCATTATTTCATACATACTTTCTTTGATTGCTTTCAGTCGTCAAAACTAATAATGTTTAGATGCATACCATTTTCATAATGTACATTATTAGGAAAATATGTTTGTTATACACTTTTTAAAACATTAATTTTTAAGAAAATATATTTTTGACTTTTAAATAAAAACAGAATGTAGTGCAATTTTCGATGCATAGAATGAAGTTAATTAATAAAGAATGTATTTACTGCATGTGCTTTATAGATAATTTTTTTTATTTTTAATTTTATGAAGTTAAATTAACAGAGAATGTAGTTAAAATAAATTCTTTAAATTTATAAAATATAGATAAATACACAATGTAGTTAAAACCAATGCATGTATAGTAAATTTTTAAAATTTTTCTTGCAGTAAAATAAGTACTGAACGTAGTCAAAATTATTTAAAATTTTATTTTTTTTGCAGTGAAATAAATACACAATGTATTTAAAATCAATTAAAATTTAATATGTTTTCTACATATTTCTAAAACTCAAATAAACATAAAATGTAGTTATTTTTAATACAAATGTATTAAAATTTGATATAATAAAACATTAGTTTATTTATTTTCCGTACAAAAACATTTACATCAATGTAATAAAAACAAATACATTTGCTTTTGAATGTAAATTAAATACATATGTCAAAGATATTTTTATTTTTAATACAATGTTGTTTTTTCGGTGTGCGAAAACTATGAATTATTTAATTGTTTTTCTAATTTATTTATTATGCATAAAAAATGCTATCTCTCTTTCTCTCTCTGTCCTATGTGTATATTTCATTTTTTTCCGTGTCGCCTGCGGAAAGACAAAACAAATTGCAGAGCATCTGCAGGCACGAAGGAATTTTTATTGCAAATAACAAAAATATTACATCGTACAATAGTTTTGCTCTGTTGGCGCAATAAAAGCACAATCAATAATTTTCATCGTCTTTAGTTTATGCAGCACATAGACTCGACTCTAAAATACTCCCTACGCACTCTCTTCGCAAATATCCTTGATTGCAGTGTCCTTTGCGTTCGTTCGTTCGTTTTATTTTCTTTTCATTGCTTTTGCAACGTCACTCAGTTGGGTTGTGTACTGCCGTCTGCCAAGCACTAAGCAATCTGCTGAAAATTTAATTTCCTTGGAATTTTTCCATTATCCTGCAGCAACCAACGCTTGGCATCTCTAACTGTATCTATATCCTTTGCTACTATCAAATCCAAAGTATCTGCACTGTATCAGTTCTCTGAGGTGCCTCCACCTCGAGTTCTATGAGTCCTGCTGCCGCCTGCTGGTGCCACGCCATTGATTTCGTATATTTATTATTTCTAGCGTTACTTTCAATTTGAGCGTCACTCCTTGCGCTCCGGCATCCTGCTCCTATTTGCTCCTGCCCCATTTTTTTTTTTTTTGAATTTTCTCTTTTTACAACTATTGCCTCAGTCTCTTCGATTCCTTTCGTTTCTACTCGATTACAGCGCAAATCTGTTTTGTACTTTATGTCGTTGTTGCTATCGCATGTTGTTGTCTTTTTTGCTCCTTGTTGCTCTTTATTGCTCTCGCTCTGACAACGAAATTTGAACGTCGTTCGAGGATCATTGGAGCAACGAATGCAGTCAGCAGGCCGTATAGTTCTTCGCTGGTGCTCCTGTGGTTCTTGGTTAAAATATTCAATTTGGAGACGAGGCCAATTACTGTAATGGCTGCGCGCTTAGGATAGAGCAGCAGCAGCACCGCCGTGGTGGCGGCTAAGGACTCTCTGTGTGTTTTTGTAGTACGTTGTACCTACTTGCGGGATTTGTAATTGTATTTGCGAAGTGACAATATTAAATTAACTCGCAGTTATCGAATTGCAGCCATAACGAAATTCAATAAATATTGAGATTGAGATGGCGGAAAGTCGTGTCAATAAATGGTAAAGCAATTTCTGAGAAATTAGTACATATGGTTGGTTTTTAGCGAGTTGTTTAAGAATATTGCGTGTTCTATTTTTTGTTTGTAACTAGACATTGGGAATTATATAAATTGATAGAAAATATTTAAAGCAAAAACGGAACCAAATTTTCTAACAACTAAAAATCGGAAAATGATCAGAACAACAAAAAAAAACGACTTAAAACGAAATTTGATGCTTTTTCTTTTTTTTTGTTATAAAGTTTGTAGAACAAAATTTTATTTATATAATCTTTACCAAAAAAAGGAGTAACAGTTTTTTCAAGATTTTTTGTTGATCAATTTTTTTAAATTTTAGTTTTCGAAAAATATTTTTTTAAAAATATTTTAAAAATATTTATTTTTCATTTTTTTTTTTTAATTTTTTTTTTTTCAATTTTTAAGTGTTCGAAATTTTAATTTAAACATGTATACATTTATTTTTTAACATATTAATTTTTGAACAAATTAAATTTTATAAAAAAAAAAATTGAAATTTTTTTATAAAATTTATTTTTTAAATTAGTGCGATTATATTTTTAGATTTTTTATTTATTCTAATATCTTGAATATTAAAACTATAAGCTATATCGTGAAAATGGTTTTGTTTTTATGAAATGCCGTTCTATAACATGTACTTACTTTTTAAGTGCAATTGTATGTACATTATTTGTTTCTAGTACATAATGTAGTATAACGTTTATTTCTATATATTGCAAAAAAAGTAGTACGTTTTTGTTTCTAAATATTTTTATTTTTTTTAAGTACGTATAAATACAGCGGACGTTTGACCATTAAATAATTACATAATGTAGTAAAAATAACTTCATACACAGATTTTCCACATTTCGCATGAATTAAGATAAGTGCAAAATATAAAAATACAAAAGAAGTTGAATGCATTTTCTACGTAATTTTGAATACAAAATGTACTTATTTCTAATACAAATGTATTCAAATATTGTACAGAAATGCAGTAAAGTTATGTAGTGGTTTTTCGTACACAAGCTACCACAATCATGCCATAGACACAACACTGCAGTTGCTCTTTAATGTTAAATGAAATACATATGTATTTATTTTAAAGACAATTTCATTCTTCTTAATACAATTCTCCAAGTACAACATTTCTGGCAGACTCAAGGTAGTTAAAATATATTTTTTTTTGAAAGATTTTTAACAAACAAAGATGGGGTTTGTATCAAAAGATGTCTGTTAACTCTGAACCTTCCAAAAATGTACCGAGGATCTGCCTCTAAATTCCAAAAAAAAATGATAATGTACAATTGACTTTCCACGAACTTCCCAATTATATCTGTGTTTGCCGGAAATATTCTGAAAATATTCTTGGATAAAAACAGACATTTTTATAACATTTAAAATATTTATTATTTTAAACTAAAGTTGAAATATTTACACGGTGAGTAATATTACACAAAAGTCACCTTCTAAACTTTTCTTATTTAGCTTTCGTGCAACTACAAATTATATTTCTGCGATAGATCCACCCTTTTAAACTATTGAATATGTAAAGGGTTTTTCAATAAGAGCGCTACAAAAGTTTTTTTTCAACAGGGACGCTACAAAAGTAGAGCAACAGGGACAGCAAACGACGCCATATTTCTTGCCGCTCTTTTGACATTTCTCTTCAGTAAGGTTTGCCATTTCATGATGGAAAGATATACGAGCCAACAACGAGTTGAAATTATTAAAATTTACTACCGAAATTCGAATTCGTATACCTTTCCATCATGAAATGTCAAACCTTACTGAAGCGAAATGTCAAAAGAGCGGCCCTGTTGAAAAACCTTTTATTAATTTTATAGTAAAATCAGTAAATGTTTCGAAACATTCAACAGTTGGCCGTTGCAGTGTCAAAATGATTTGCAAGCATACTGAAAATAAAGTACATTAGTTTTAAACAAAGAAGGACCAAATTTAAATGCATATTGCACTACAAAAGCGGCAACAAAAACAGCTGCCATTACTGTATTTAAAACGAGCAACGACTGAGAGTAGAAAAAAAGCAGCCGCGCCGACAACAGCGCCACTGACAGCCCAGCCTGTAAAAAGCAGCCGACTACGAAATTGTTTTGCGGCAACTGAGCATTAAACTACTTTGCTAGGGCCTGCCGCCGGGAAGAAAACGAACATGAAAGGCTGTGCTGTAGAGCAAAGAAATATGTAGTAGATAAAAAAAAAAAAAAACAACAACTACAATTGAAAGCATGACACCACACACGAGACGCCTACCACACAGAGCAGTCTACGTGGCGCGACAAGTGGTTGAAGGGAGGCTGGCATTAGGGTGTTTGGTGGGTTTGTTGGTCGTTCGGTCGGCCCTGCCAACTGTCACTGCCTGTCTAGGTCTCTGTTGGTTGGTTGTGTTGGTGATAGTGGCAAAGACTTTTTTTTTGTAGTTGCTGCTGCTGCGGCGAATGTGTGCTAAGTACGATGACGTCTGCTCGAGGACATTGAAAGTACATTTCGACGCTTGCAGTTGGCTGGCGACAGGCTGCAAAATATTAAACAGCTCAGCGTGGCAAGAGCAGCAGCAAAGACAACAACAAACAACTGTAATGACAGCAATTGCAACAACAACAACAAAAACTATGATAACAACAGCAGAGTAGAACAGTGTTTATTACAAGGCTTTAGTATTTAATTTGGTGAGACAGGAGACATTTTTCATTTTGAGATAAAATTTTTAATTCTAAGTGCTAATTTTAATTTCAGTTAAAATTGCAAATTAGAGTAATAATTTAAAAATTGAGTGAAAATTTTAAATTTTGGGTGAAATTTTAAATTTTGAGTGAAATTTAAAATTTTGAGTAAAATTTTTAATTTTGAGTGAAATTTTAAATTTTGAGTGATATTTTAAATTTTAGGTGAAATTTTAAATTTTGGGTTAAATTTTAAATTTTGAGTGAAATTTAAAATTTTGAGTAAAATTTTTAATTTTGAATAATATTTTAAATTTTGAGTGAAATGTTAAATTTTGAGGGAAATTTTAAGTTTTGTATGAAATTTTAAATTTTGGTGAAATTTTAAACTTTGGGTGAAATTTTAAATTTTGAGTGAAATTTTAAATTTTAAGTGAAATTTTAAATTTTGGTGAAATTTTAAATATTGAGTGAAATTTTAAATGTTGAGTGAAATTTTAAATTTTTAGTGAAATTTTATATTTTGAGTAAAATTTGAAATTTTTAGTGAAATTTTAAATTTTGAGTGAAATTTAAAATTTGAGTGAAATTTTAAATTTTTAGTTAAATTTTTTATGTTGAGTAAAATTTGAAATTTTGAGTGAAATTTGAAATTTTGAGTGAAATTTTAAATTTTGGGTGAATTTTAAATTTTGAGTGAAATTTTAAATTTGAGAGAAATGTTAAATTTTTTAGTGAAATTTTATATTTTGAGTAAAATTTGAAATTTTGAGTGAAATTTGAAATTTTGAGTGAAATTTTAAATTTGAGTGAAATTTTAAATTTTTAGTGAAATTTTATATGTTGAGAAAAATTTGAAATTTTGAGTGAAATTTGAAATTTTGAGTGAAATTTTAAATTTGAGTGAAATTTAAAATTTTTAGTGAAATTTTATATGTTGAGAAAAATTTGAAATTTTGAGTGAAATTTGAAATTTTGAGTGAAATTTTAAAATTTGGTTGAAATTTTAAATTTTGAGTGAAATTTTAAATTTTGAGTAGAATTTTTAATTTTGAGTAAAATTTTTAATGCAAAAACTAAATTTTTATTGTTGAGTGAAATTTAAAATTTTTAGTGAAATATTAAATTTTGAGTGAAATTTTAAATTTTGTGTGAAATTTTCAAACTTTATTGAAATTTTAAAATTTGATTGAAAATTTAAATTTTGTGTGAAATTTTAAATTTGTACTGAACTTTTTTATTATGTGTCAAATTGTTTCTTAATATTGAGTTAAAATTTAATATTTTAATTTTGAATGCAAATTTGAATGAAATCTTCAGGAATTTTAATTTTTACTGTAATTTTAAATTTTGTCAGAATTTAATTTTAGGCGAATATTTGAGTTGCATTGAATTTTAAGTAAAAATTTAACTGAAAATATGAATTTTGTGTGAGGTTTTTGAATTTAACATTAGAGAATGTTTTGGAATTTTTTAAAATTTAGATTTTTAGGAATTGTTTGATTTTTAGGGAAAATATAACTTTAGAAATAATTAAATTTTACATGTTAAATATTTGAGTTACATAAAAACCTATCGCAATAAAACAATATATTAATGGACAAATTTTCTTGTACCATTTCCAAATATAAACTATTTTTAATGAGGCCATAGTTGATGCTTTAGTATTTTTAAAAACACTATTGTTAGTCAAATTTTGTTATAGACATTTTTTTCATATGACACTTTTTACTACGTCGTCAACAACAACAGCGTCATTTGGCGCAGGCTACCCCACAAAATGTTGTCATTTACAACGTCTCTTTAAACAACTACTTGACATGTTTTTCTCTACACGTGTCACATATTTTTTATTTGTTTTACTTTCTAATGTTTATTTGACTAACATGTTTTTGAGCACATGTTCGTTTTTACAACGAGTACAGCAAATAAACAAATAGAACAACCTGCGTTTTTATCTGGACTCGGGGGAAATGTGCCAAACTAAAAGAAGTCTATAGAGCTTGAAATATAAATTTCATTTGGCATAAACTCTAGACAACATTTTATTTTTTCGGGCATTTTAAAAATAAATTTTAAATGAATAAATTTAATATATGTTTACTTTGGTATTTCAACAAATCTACAATTTTAAAAATAAAATATACCATTTTAAGAAGTTAAATAAATATTATACATTAGATATCTGAAATCATCATTTTAAAATCAGCATATTTTATTTTTATATTTTCGTCATTTTTAAGACTTCAAAATCATATCGTCGTTGTAGAACGAAAAGTCACCAAATACATTTTCAAAATGCCAAATATTCATTTACAAAAATCATTATATATCTGACAATTTTCAATAGGTGATCTTAATTTTTTTACCACATGATAAGAAAATGTAAATCTATTTATTGGTATTTCAAGTATTAAAATTCGTCAATTACTTTTTATAATATTCATCAACAAACACAAAATTTAAGTTTTTCAAAAAAATGTATTTGGTGACTTTTTATTCTACAACGACTATATAATAAACCCTCAAAACTCAAGAATCTCAAAGGGACCTGCATTTATGTTTGGGACTTGGGCTTGGATTTGTGTTCGGCTGATGGTTCTGTTTGTGCAGATGCCAAAATTTGAATTATTAAGATTGATGAGCACCGCTGATAAGTGTTAATTTAATGTGCATGGCAATATAAATATGCATGAGTGTTGCCACAAGTGTGCGGAGAATGTGTGGGCGGAAATTCGTGGTTGTGTCTTTGAAATGAGGGACGAAAGGCTTTTGAGTCCTTTGCGGCACAAGTCAACATGTCATAAAAACAGGACCAGCAGCATAGCATTTATGTGTGCTGACTGATGTGTTTCAGATATTGGTTGAGAGACATAGAAAAATATAAAAATAATAAAAAAAATTAAAAATATCCATAAAAAGATTATGTAAAATGTGATCAGTTTTTGTTTAAAGCATAAATTAAATAATAAAAATTAAAACATCTTTAATATAACACATGTAACATAAAATACACCATTTTTAATAGAAACTTAGAGTTTTTCAAATGAAATTTAACTTATAAATAAATTGTCTTCTCATAAATAAATTTTACTTCTAAATTAAATGTTACAATAAAAATTTAATTTTGCACTCAAAATTATATTATTCATTCACTGTTTGACAATATTTCATATTTTACCCTCAAAATTCAAATGTTCACTAAAATTTATATAAATGTCTCAAAATTCAATTTTCATTAAAAATTTAATGCTATACTCAAAATTACACTCAAAATTTTTAAATATTTCACCAAAATTTTTCAGCGAGTATTAAATTTTTCACTCTGCATTCCAATTTTCACTCAAAATTCAATTTTTCACTCAAAATTCAATTTTTCACTCAAAATTTAATTATTCACTCAAAATTTAATTTTTCACTCAAAATTCAATTTTTCACTCAAAATTCAATTTTTCACTCAAAATTCAATTTTTACACAAAATTAAATTTTTCGGACAAAACTAAAAATTTCACTTAAAAATACTTTTTCACTCAAAATTAAATTTTTTACTAAAAATTAAATCTTTCACTATAAATTAAATATGCCACTCAACATTGAATATTACACTTAAAATTCATTTTTCACTCAAAATTAAAATTTTCACTCATAAATAAATTTTGGACTATAATATATTATTTCCACTCAAAATTCAAATTTTCACTGAAATTTAAAATTTTCACTCAAAATAAAAATTTCACTCAATATTAAAATGTTCACTCAATATTAAAATTTTCACTCAATATTAAAATTTTTACTCAAAATTAAAATTTTCGCTCAAAATAAAATTTTCACTTAAATTTAGAATTTTCACTCAAAATTGAAATTTTCTCTCAAAATTAAAATTTTCTCTCAAAATATTTAATTTTTCACTCAAATTTAAAATTTTCACTCAAATTTAAAATTTTCACTCAATATTAAAATTTTTACTCAAAATACAAATTTTTACTTAAAATTAAATTTTTCACTCAAAATTAAATTTTTCTCTCAAAATTAAATTTTTCACTCAAAATTAAAATTTCCACTCTAATTAAATTTTTGACATAAAATTCAAAAATTCACCCAATATTAATTTTTTCAATAAAAATTTTATTTTTAATCAAAATAAAATGTTTTGCTTTTTTTTTAAGTGAATGTGGAAATTTGGAATGAACATTTACAAATTAACCTAATTTACAATGAAAATATTTTTGAAATTTAAACATTTTGAAATAGCGAATCACAATTTTTAGTTTCTTTTGATTTGGAATTTTCTAATTTAAAAACTAAATAAGTTGGCCAATTCTCCTTTCATTTCTATATATGTTGAGAGCTACTTTATATCGTCTTTAATATGCCATAAAGTAGCTTTTCCGATAGACCAACTTGGTTAATTTCAAAAGCAACAATAAAGGAACAATAGAACCAAAAAACACACTTTGAAAAAGAAACTAGTACAAGTCTACCATGTACTATATAAAAGGATAGAAAAAAAATAAACCCAAACAAATGCCATAGAACTAGAAAAAAAAAACAGCCTCTTGTAGATAAAAATTGAGTGACACCGAAAAATTGCTGTATCCCAATGAGATAAAACTAACGATGAAGTTAATTAAGTGATGTACGTACTACGCACATAGACAGACACATACACGTATCAAGCACTCACACACACTTACACAGACACCACACATAGTCAGCCAAAGCTACTAGTATGAGTGAGCAACAATGTTTTGCTGGAATGGTCAACGGAAAGTTAATGCCTGGCCAGCCGAACAATATGAATCAGGTTTCGAATAATGAATCTGCAGCAGTGTTTTGACTAATAGGCATAGAGATAGAATAAAATGCAGAAGAATATAAAAAAGCAACAAGTACACTTAAAATAATCACTCCCGCAATGCACAAAATCGTTTAACAACTGTACATTCTAACAACAGTTGCTCACGAGATGCACTACTTTACTTTCAATTCGATAATAAAGTGCAGCGAATATCAGTTGCAGCGCTATAGTATAATGCAGCGTCGGTTTGTAGAATATTCCACAAACTTCTATAGTTTACGATATCCAATACGGGCGTATTGGTCGTGTGATATCTACATCTCTGTTACATTCATGTGGTACGCATAGTCGGATTCTTGAAGTTTCCATTAACTTCTACACTGTACGCTATATTCGTCTCTTTCACACTCATTTATTATATTGCACTATTGTTCTATTTATTTCTTGCTGATTGTCTCAGTGCACTGAATGACCTTGCATTTTTGCGTAAATATATAATAATTTTCTATACTTTAAAAAAGTGGAAAAAAAAATGAAATTTCAGATATATTACGAACACAAATAAAATGTTGTTTAAATTTTACTAATGTAATATAAATTTTAACAGGTTTCGTATTTCTTTGCGTGTAATTGTTCACTTCAGAACACAGGTGCGCATCCGACGGCAGTCTGTAAAATGATGAAGTACCCCTTGAGCAGACAATGCATTCGAGCTGAAAATCAAAGCTTTAACGAAAATTTACGCATTTTTGTACTTTAATTAAGAGGCAAAAATAGGTGGTAATGACAGCAAAAAATAAAAGACGGCAAAAATGCTGCAGATGAAATTGTGTACAAAAAAACGAATTTTGCAAGGAACTAAAGTAAGAAGGTTCTTTAGTAAACTTAGGCAGATGATAAGGGTAACACGAGATGAGGCCACATATAACAAAAAAAGGTGCCAAATAGGGGGAATAAATAAGAAAAAGTAACATGACAAAGGTAGCAAATGAAAATAATGAAAATACTTAAATAAAAGGAGAAACTAAAGCATTAAAGACTATTATAACATGTACTTTAAGATATGAGAAATAAGCTAAAAATACAAGTTAGTTAAAATAATTAAAACTTTTAGGTATCGTGCGGAAAAAGATGTCAACTGGTGAAAAGAGGAATTTTCACTGTTCTAGTTCAAAGACATGCAGGAGGGAAACAATTCGTAATCAATAGATATGTTCTGTGACCAATACCATTGGTACTGGGATCTTATTTGTGCGCTGCAGCTAAAGCGTCTATAATTCGTAGACTGTTTTTTTGAAAATAAATTGAAAATAAATGGTAACTTTTCATTATTTGGTTCGTTGTCAAATATGACATCGGAATATCAAAATATTTATATGAAGTTCTATCGAAGCCTAGAAATTATATCAATAAATGCAATTTTAATAATTTGTTTATTTTGTATATCATTACATTGCAAAATTTTTCATAAGGGTAATGTTTTGGTTGAGATTTTAAAAATGAAATGGTTTACAGAAAATTTGGGTATCAGTATGTATGCCTGTATAGAAGACTTGGGATCGATTCCTATGTATCGAAACGAGGAAGGATGTTTTGAATAACTACTTAGGGAAGTACGTTGTGGGTGGTACTTCAACTATTTAAAAAAGCGCATTGAAGCAACCAACTGTTTGCTTCAGCAACACATAAAATTCACGCTGTTATTATTGTGGCAAAGCCTTTGGCTAGAAATACATTTGCAAATAGACAGACAGATAAAAGACAGACAGGACTGAAAGTACACTGTAAAATGACTAAAAGAAGGCAAAATTGCTGGCACAATGGCTGGAAGGCGAACATGCAGACAGCGCGACTGACAGGCGTTGGCGCTGGACAGAATAAAGGCGAACGAACAAAGAGGCGTCAGTCGGAAAGACAGGCGGGCAAACGCACTGACAGGCAGATAGACCGAGTGTTAAGCAAGGACTAAAACACATACGCGCGCAATTAATGTGCGTAATACGAGGCGCTCTACTAAAGAAACTTATAGTGCCTCCAACTACTGCACATTTCAGCCTCTACTTTTTTCTTGTTTGTTCTAGTTCTTGCTATCCAGCACTCGGCTCTCAAACTCTCTGGCGTTGTCGTCTGTATTTACTGCTGGTCCACGTCCTACGTCGTTCATCAATTAAACGAAATACAAGACAAAATTGCTGCGTCGACAAGTATGTCGTACGTTGTATTTCGTATGTCGTTATTCATGTGTGTGCGTTAGTCAATGTGGTAGTGTGAATTTACATTAGTGTGAGTGTGCGTCCATTTGTTAGTAATAAATGTAGTATGTGTTTTTGAGCTCTTTATGCGTGTTGAGTGCGGCAGAGACTCAGTTGGCTTGAAATGTGTTGCTGCTGCTGTGCTGTGCCAACAATAATATCAAACTGCTGCTGTTGCTGCCCACAACAGGTTCAGCAACATGGGCTACTTGTCAGTCTGCTGTTGTAAAAAGTCACCACATTTAAAATATATATTTAATTTTGAATTTTTAACTAAAGATTCAATTTTTCCCCTAAAATTCAATTTTTCACTAAAATTTCAATTTTTCACTAAAAATTTAATTTTTCACTAAAAATTTAATTTTTCACTAAAAATTCAATTTTTCACTAAAAATTCAATTTTTCACTGAAATTCATTTTTTCACTAAAAATTAAATTTTTCACTAAAAAATAAATTTTTACTAAAAATTCGATTTTACACTAAAAATTCAAATTTTCACTAAAAAAAAATCGATTTTTCACTATAAATTAAATTTTTCACTAAAAATTCAATTTTTCACTAAAAATTCAAATTTTCACTAAAAATTCGATTTTTCACTAAGAAGTTCAATTACTCACAAAAATTTCAATTTTTCACTAAAAATTTAATTGTTCGCTAAAAATTCAATTCAAATTTTCACTAAAAAATTTAAATTTTCACTAAAAACTGAATTTTTCACTAAAATTGAATTTTTCAATATAAATTCAGTTTTCACTAAAATTTAATTTTTCACTAAAAATTCAGTTTTCACTAAAAAATTCAATTTTCACTAAAAATTCAATTTTTCGCTAAAAATTTTATTTTTCACTAAAAATTTAACTTTTCACTAAAAATTTTATAATTGTTTAAAATTCAAATTTTACTAAAAAAAGTTAATTTGTTTTGTGTTTTAGTAAAATATAAAAAAGTAACAAAATTTTGAAAAATCATATTTTTCAAATGTTACTCATCCGCACAGTAGTACGTTTTATTTAATAAATCTGATTGAAATAACAAATTTTATTTAGCAAAGTTATAATTTTTTTATTTTTCTACAACCTTTCGATGTAGTTCACTTCCACCTCAACATCATCATCGTCATCGGACACAAAAGTAGTATCTAAAATGATTAAACATGCTCGCCGCAACACTTACCTAAAATGACAAGAGAAAAGTGAAAAATTAATGTCGTAGCATATTTAATTTAATTAGCTTTGTTTTAATGATTTAATTAAAATTTTACGCTTATACGCATGCATAGTTAATGAACATGAAAAACACACACAGTCAGACAGACAGAGTCTCTGCGTCTGTGTTTGAGTTGCGGTTACGCTTTTTGCAACCACATGAAAGAGTTCGTTTAAAGTTTGGCATTTCAATTGCAAAACGGCGCAAATTTCCGAAAAAAACTTAAAATTAACAACATATTTTCTGAATTTCAATTTATTTTGGATGTACCAAAAATTTTCACTACTATGTCACATTAATTCATTTAAATGTGTAAACAAATGGCTGATGTTAAAAAAATACATGCCATAAAAAATTAAATTTGATTAAAAAAGCGTAAAAAAATACCATTCAAAATGTGTAAATCGTGTTGCAAACAAATAAAATATTTAAATGAAATGTTTTTGTTTTGTTTATACTGCACATCATGTATTAAACATAGAGGGTTTTAGGATTCTTTTTTGTTACTTTTTTGCCTTTTTTAATTTATTTTATTTTTAAACTCATTTTCGGTTTTTTCTGGTTGGTTGAAAAACATTTTAATTGTAATTCCTGCAGCTACCGGAAACAATACTGACCGTCATTAAGGTTACAGCATAACGAAGGATACGATAAGGTGCAAGAATGGGGTGAAAATGTGGCCGGGTAACTCATTTTATTTAAAAGATTTTTATGTCCTGTTTAAAGAATAGGCAAAATTGCGTTGGACTGTTAATGTGGGTCATATAATATAAGATGGGGTCAGTGCAAAAGTCAAAGCATTTTTTTTCTTTTATAAAATTGTTTTACAGTAAAACTTTACTACAGTAAAACTGTACTACAGTAAAACTGTACTACAGTAAAACTGTACTACAGTAAAACTGTACTACAGTAAAACTGTACTACAGTAAAACTGTACTGCAGTAAAACTGTACTAAAGTAAAACTGTACAACAGTAAAACTGTACTACAGTAAAACTGTACTACAGTAAAACTGTACTACAGTAAAACTGTACTACAGTAAAACTGTACTACAGTAAAACTGTACTACAGTAAAACTGTACTACAGTAAAACTGTACTACAGTAAAACTGTACTACAGTAAAACTGTACTACAGTAAAACTGTACTACAGTAAAACTGTACTACAGTAAAACTGTACTACAGTAAAACTGTACTACAGTAAAACTGTACTACAGTAAAACTGTACTACAGTAAAACTGTACTACAGTAAAACTGTACTACAGTAAAACTGTACTACAGTAAAACTGTACTACAGTAAAACTGTACTACAGTAAAACTGTACTACAGTAAAACTGTACTACAGTAAAACTGTACTACAGTAAAACTGTACTACAGTAAAACTGTACTACAGTAAAACTGTACTACAGTAAAACTGTACTACAGTAAAACTGTACTACAGTAAAACTGTACTACAGTAAAACTGTACTACAGTAAAACTGTACTACAGTAAAACTGTGCTTCAGTACTGTAGTACAGTAAAACTTCTCTACAGTTAAAAGCATAACTGTTATATAGTTGTATAATACAGCAACATTGTTATACCGTAAACAACTAAGTAGAATTCTCTCAGTGCCATTGAATCCTTTCCGATTTTCCCCGAGCAACCGCAATAATAAACGCAACCAAACTCGAACGCTTTGCGAGCAGCAGAAGTTTAAAAATACAAATAATGGCAGCATTAGCTAAGGGGATTCGATATAAAATGTAGACTAACGAACTGTTAGAGACGATGTTGCGACTATCGAGGGAGACGCCTATAGAGAGAGAGCAAAATGTGATAGAGAAGAATGTGAACACGAGAGGAGGGAGAAGACACTGTTGAACCAGCCGTTTGTCACTGGAGGTTATAATGAAAAACAGTTGATGGGGGAACGGGGACTAGAGAAACAAGTTTGCATACTTAAGCGCTAATTTCCCCAGTGTATTTGATGCAGAGCGCCAAACCAAACAGCGAAATGAATTTAAATTTCTAACCGCTGAAACAAAAGTCGACGAACTTATTAGTCAACCAACGGAGAGTAGAAAAATTTGCTGTAAAAAAACTAAATTTAAAATTGTTTAATGTAAAATTTTAAATTTCATAGTATTACAATTAACCAATTAAATATATTTATTGCGGTTTTATTGTAAACAGTTTTATCTGCATTAATGTCACAAATTCGTTTTTAATTTTAAGCTGCAATTTATTAATGTTTAATTCATTTATTTATTTTAAAATATGGCTGCAAGTATGAAAATAAATATTGAATGTAGTGTATGGAATTTTGGAATGCAGACAATAAAATGGTAGACAATTTTTAATACTAATAAAATATGGTTAGTTAATATTTTAATACTTTTTGTAAATAAAATAAAAGTATTTCAATGATTTTTCTGTAAATTTTTGAAATGTTTTTTTTTAACATATTTTAAAATATGAATTTCATAAAATTGACATTGTTTTATTTTTTGAATTTGATTTTAATTATTTTTTTTTCAATATGTTTAGTTTTTCAATATTATTTGCCTTTAATTTTTTTTTTTGAAATTTGAAATCAATTTTCCAAGCAAAACAGAAAAAACTCAAAAACAAAAGCAAAAACCCAAAAGCTAAAATCAAAGCATCAAAAGTAATCGATTAGTAAAATGCACAAGTAAAAGTAGAAACACAACTGCGAAAACAAAAGCAAAAACACAAATTCGAAAACAAAAGCAAAAATGCAAAAACAAAACCAAACTCAAAAACACAAAACACAAAACCGCAAAAACAAAACCAAAAACACACAAAAAAAAGCAATTCTTTCCAAATCCACAGAAAAAAAACACACACACAAAAAGGCAATATAAAAACAAGAGAAACATCAAAAAAACTAAAAAGCAAAAACAGCAATAAAAAAACAGAAAAACAAAAAGAAAATAACTAAAACGCAAGAACAAAAGCAAAAACACAAATGCAAAATCAAAAGTAAAATGCAAAAACAAAAACTCAGAAAAAAAATAAAATAATATTAAAAACTAAAACGCAAAGTCATACTTAAAAACAAAATCAAAAGCAGAAACGAATCAATATAAAATCGATATATTAGTAAAAAAAAAAGCAAGACAAAAAAAAATAAAATCAAAAACCAAAACAAAAGATGTAAAAAAAAAATATTCTGAATATACAATTTTAAAAAAATCCAACCAAATTTGGATTAAACTAAAATTGCAAAATGTTTTTTTTATTTGTTTTATTTTATTTTATTTTGATTCAACTATGTATTTTCAATATAATATGGATAATCATTTTTTTTTTATTTTATTTTGAATAATTTCATTTTACATTATGTTGTAAACCCCAGACAAAATATTAAGCAGGAAAATGGTTAGAAACACGCAGGCAAACACGCTACCTATACTCATTGAAATCACATTTTATATGAAGCTTTGAAATAGACAAAGGTGGGAATGTGGACAAAAGCTGCTAGTTCCCTGCTATAGCACGAAAATAAAATTGGTAGGGAAATGGCAGGCATAGGTAGGTTATGGTAGCCAAACAGTTGTAAGAAAAATGGTAGGCACAAGCAGGGTAAAGTAGGTAATGTGCTGGAAGCAAAATGGTTGGGAGCATAAACATATAACATAAATCATCAGTGCCCATCCATCCCACAGTACCAAAAACTTCTTGTTGTAAAGGGTTTTTTAACAGGGACGCTACAAAAGTAGATCGACAGGGACAGCAAACGACGCTATATTTCTTGCCGCTCTTTTAATATCTTTCCATCATAAAATGGCAAACCTTACTGAAGAGAAATGTCAAAAGAGCGGCAAGAAATATGGCGTCGTTTGCTGTCCCTGTCGCTCTACTTTTGTAGCGTCCCTGTTGAAAATCCCTTGAAATGAACTTTTGTAGCGCTCTTATTGAAAAGCCCTTTACAATAACACCGACGAATTTTGTTTGTTATATTTTCGCGAAAAACTCAAACGCTTCGATTATCTCTTGCTGTATTCGCATATGTTTTTTTGAAGGAACTCCGCAATTATTGTTATTGTGTTTGCAATGTAACTAAAAAAAATGATTAAAGAAAGCAATAACAAAACACGTGTGTATTAAAAAAAACATGTGTTTGTTGTTGTACAGCACGAAGTTTTTGTTTCGGGCGTCATGACGGTTAAAACCATTTGCTGGGCACTTTTGATGATAATATTGATATCAGCAATAATCTTCTGCAATACGCAAATCCGCGTCAATACGGCACATTTTCACGTTTTAATTAAAACAATTTGCGATGCAAACCGATGAAAGTAAACGCCGATGTTTACAAATGACAAAAATGTTCATTACTGAAAAATTTGAAGGAAACTTTGATATTTGTAGACAAAAATTTCAGTCGACAACTTCTTGATCAATCATTTAAAACTTCAAAACAAAAATTTTGTAAACAAAATTTTCTGCCGAAAACTTGTTGATCAAGATTTAAAAATTTCAAAACAGAAATTCCTACACAATGTGTTTGCCTGCTACTCGCAGGATACCTTTCCTTTCCATATTCTAGCTAAAAGATACTTTTCAATACTTCAAAACCAAAACTTACGGAAAAATGCTTTTGCCTGCTAGGGGTAGGCTTGAACATACCAGTTTCCTGCGTAAATGCTACTATAGGAAGACTGCTTATTTTCCAAAAATTCAAAATGCCTGCTATGTAATGTGTATTTCCTACCATATTCCTGTGAGTTTTCCTCAAAACTACTACTATAATACCAGTGTCTTTGCATATTTTTTGTCAGGGGAACTTTGATTAAAATAATATTTGTTTCATTTTAATAAAATTTCCTTTACAATTGTATCAATTTCGATTATATTGTGTTTTCAGTTTTAGTTTCAAAAGAACTTTCAGTGAACAATAAATGTTTAATTAATAATAATCTTTATTTATTTGTTTTCAAATTTGACAAACTTTATTAATAAAATTGTATTAAAATTTGTAATTTTTTAATTTTATAAAATAACTCAAAATATAAAACAAAAAAATATATAAAAATAAAAGCAACCGGAGATCATAAATAATTTGTAACATGCACGCAACAATGAGACACAACGGAAACCGGAAATAAATCATTCGAAATTTCATTTCCGCTGATTTTCATTTATTTCTATTCCATTTTATTCTACTTTATTCTATTTTATTTCTTTGCATCTTAATCTTGAGATTTAAATTTCGCTGCCAGCGACGCGTCAAAATAAAATCCCAAATCAAGTTTAGCAAAATCAAAAGACACCCAAAAATGAAATGACACCCAATAAATTGGATGGCCAGGTTCAAAGAACTTTTTTTTTTGTGTTTTAATTTTTCATTTTTTTTGCACGCGCTGATAACCGCCAAAATGTGCGCGCAAAAATGTGCAAAATGGCGTAAATTGAAATGATGCAATGATTTGAATTAATTTCGCGCCTGATATTTGCAGACATTCTTCGCGCCGTACTCAATCCATAGTATTCTTTTTGGCCAAGTTACATTTTGAATTTCTTTTATTTTTATTTTTAACTTTTTATTTTTATTTTTTTTTATTTTGGCAGCTAAATGAAAAGTGAAAAAATGAATAAAGCATGAAACGTGCCGTAAAGGCGGCATGCTTGAAATGCTTTAAGATGATTTTATGCAAATATGCTCTACTTTGCGCTGAGCATCATTGAGACACATCAACGTACTCAGCAGAAGCAGCAGCAGAAGAAGAAGAGCAGCAACATCATTGGGTTCTTCATCTTTAACTTGAGCCGCACAGTGCTCGTCCATGTCGCAGACCAGAAAGGCAGCGCAGAAACGTTTTTGTGGCCTTTTAAAGGCTTTTTGCACATTTTGCAAACATACGAGGTAGACGTACCAAACCACTAAATTATTGAGATACATTCGATTTTTTAGCAAAGTTTCATTTTATAAGATAAATTTTATATTTCAATTTTTTTTAATATATTGAATTCAATTTAGTTTTTAATATTTTAAAAATTTTATTTTTTTAAACTAGTATTTTGTACACGGGTTACGCAACGATTTTTTTTTAAATATATATATTTTTTTGATTTTGTATTTTGCTTATTTAGTTATAATTTTTGTGTCCAGCTTTCGATTAGATTGTTTTACTTTTTGTTTTTATTTATATTTTATTTATTTGCATTTTTCCCGATTTAGTTTTATCATTTTTGCGGGTATTCTTTCCTTTTTATTTTGTTTTCGCATTTTAATATTTTTGCATTATTCCTTTTGCATTTGCTTTTCTGTTTTCGCTTTTGATTTTGTGTTTTTTCTCTTAAATTTCCCTTTATCTTTTGCTTTTCTGTTTTTGATTTTTTTTTTGTTTTTGCTTTTGATTTTTGTTTTCATTTTTGTGTTTATTGTTTTGTGTATTTTGCCTTTGTTTATGTTTATGTTTTTGTTTTCCTGTTTTTGCTTTTGTTAATTTGATTTTGTTTTTCTTTTGTTTATCTGTTTTTGCTTTTTTTTTGTGCGTTTTATTTTGCTCTTGTTTTTGGCTTTATTTTGTATTTTTGCTTTTGATTTTTTTTAAATTTTTGTGTATTTGATTTTGATTTTGCCCTTGTTTTTCCTTTTTTTTTTGTTTTTTTTTTTGCTTGCATTTTTGCGTTTTTGCCTGTGTTTATGTGTTTTGCTTTTGTTTTTGTGTATTTGAACCTGATTTTGCTTTTGTTTATCTATTTTTTTTTTTGTTTTAATTTTTTTTTCTTTTGCTTTTGATTTTTTTTTCATTTTTGTGTATTTTGCCTTTGCTTATGTGTTTGTTTTTGCTTTTGTTTTTGTGAATTTGATTTTGTTTTTTTTTTATTGTTTATCAGTTTTTGCTTTGGTTTTTGTGCGTTTTATTTTGATCTTGTTTTTACATTTGTTTTGCGTTTTTGCTTTTGATTTTTTTAAAATTTGTTTTTACTTTTTTCTGTTTTTTTTTTTGCTAGAATTTTTGTGTGTTTTGCCTGTGTTTATGTGTTTTGCTTTTGTTTTTGTGTATTTGATTCTGATTTTGCTTTTGTTTATCTATTTTGTTTTAATTTTTTTTTTTGCTATTTGTTTTTGATTTTTTTTGTTTTTGCTTTTGATTTTTTTTCATTTTTGTTTTTATTTTTGTGTATTTTGCCTTTGCTTATGTGTTTGTTTTTGCTTTTGTTTTTGTGAATTTGATTTTGTTTTTTTTTCTTTTTTTTCTGTTTTTGCTTTTGTTTTTGTGCGTTTTATTTTGCTCTTATTTTTGCATTTGTTTTGTGTTTTTTTGCTTTTGATTTTTTAAAATTTTTGAGTATTTGATTTTGTTCTTGTTTTTACTTTTTTCTGTTTTTTTTTGTTTGCATTTTTGTGTGTTTTGCCTGTGTTTATGTGTTTGATTCAGATTTTACTTTTGTTTATCTATTTTTGCATTTGTTATTGTGTATTTGATTTTGCTCTTGTTTTTGACTTTTTTGTGATTTTGTTTTTTTGTCATAAATTTTGTGTTTTTGCCTTTGTTTATGTGTTTTTGTTTTTCTTTTGTTTTTGGCTTTTAAATAATTTTAATAAATTTAAAAAAATCAACATTCTTTTAAAAACTAACTGCAAGTGAAACTTTTAAAACACAAAATATTATTGTGCCTCATAGTTAAAAGTAACAAAAATTTAGACCCATTTCAGTAATAATCTTAATTGTGCCGGATAGTGCCACATAACTCAGTTATCGGCAGAAGAGCAAACTTTTAGGCCTGCCTGCCTTCCAGCAACATTTAATGTTGCTACTGCTGTTATTTGCAACACACAATTCAAGGACGATAACAATAACAATTTGCATGAAATTTATGTGATAATGCATAAAACTAAATGGGGTATTAAGGCCTCCCCAAGAATGTAACCCTTTTGCAGGGGCAAAGTCATTCAGTCAGTTCTGAGAGAGAAAGAGTAACAAATCATAAACTCAAGTGCGGCATAAAATCAACTAAAACGTTGGAGGCTGCACACAATTTCACGACAGCTGGCAGCATTTATTGCGTATTTTAGGCAGCATGAGTTATTTTTTTTTTTCATATTTATTTTGTTTTACTAGTTGTTGTTATGTTCAAGATTACCAAATATTGCTGATAAACGGAACAACATTCGCGTGTGGCACAATATTTGCCTAAAATATTATGGTGCTTCATGGCAAAAAGTCCGTCTTGGCAAATGTTACTCATACGTCGCATATTTATCGAGTCAATATTTGGACGCAGCACATACAATGTAACATGACTGCTTGGGCTTTTCTTCTGGAGTCACCAAAACAAAAAAAGGGTTTTTGGTGGCAGCCATTTATACAGTTCTGGCTCTGTTCACAGTAGGCAGTAGGTTGCCTGGCAGTTTATTAAATAAATTGTTTAATTTATTGGGCGGAAATGTGGCAAAGTCAGCTGCGTGGAGGAGGGGTGCACTGTCAACGGCAGTGGCGCATTATTTTTATGCGTATTATTTATAGATTTTATTAAAAATTGTTTGCATTTGCGACAATTTATGTGTGTGTGTTTTTTTTTTCTGTTGGTTATTAAGTTTTTAATAATATTTGCATATGTTTAAAAGACGGTTTTATTTTCGAGCAATTTTATGTTATTAATGTCGTTATGTTTTTAAGGACATTTTGATAAAGTAATCAATTGTATGCTTTTTTTGATTTTATGGTGTTGTTATCAAATTTTGCGAAGCATACAATTTATTTATTAGTTTTTATTTTTATTATTTTTAGGTTTTATACATTTAAAATTGATATATTATATTTTGTCAAGCTTTATCAATTTTTCTTAAAATAATTGCAAGGTATTTAAATTAATTTATTTTAATTTCAAGTTAATTTTAATTTTATTTTAACTTTGTTTTAATTTTGTTTGTATTTAGATTCAATTTAGTTTCAATTAAAATTGAATATAGATTCAGTTTGGATTCAATTTAGTATCAATTTTATTTCAATTTTGTTTTCATTTTGTTTAGTTTCAATTCAGTTTCCATTTAGTTTTGATTTAGTTTCAATTTTGTTTCAATTTACTTTTAATTTTGTTTCAATTTAGTTTTAATTTAGTTTCAATTTAATTCCAATTTAGTTTCAATTTAGTTTCAATTCAGTTTCAATTTAGTTTTAATTTAGTTTCCATTTAGTTTTGATTTATTTTCAATTTAATTCCAATTTAGTTTCAATTCAGTTTCAATTTAGTTTCAATTTTGTTTCATTTTGTTTCAATATAGTTCCAACTTAGTTTCCATTTAGTTTTGATTTAGTTTCAATTTAGTTTCAATTTAGTTTCAATTTACTTTTAATTTAGTTTCAATTTGGTTTCAATTTATTTTCAATTTAGTTTCAATTTAGTATCAATTTTATTTCAATTTTGTTTTGATTTTGTTTAGTTTCAATTCAGTTTTCATTTAGTTTTGATTTAGTTTCAATTTAGTTTCAATTTTGTTTCAATTTACTTTTAATTTTGTTTCAATTTAGTTTTAATTAAGTTTCCATTTAGTTTTGATTTATTTTCAATTTAATTCCAATTTAGTTTCAATTCAGTTTCAATTTAGTTTCAATTTAGTTTCAATTTAGTTTCAATTTTGTTTCATTTTGTTTCAATATAGTTCCAACTTAGTTTCCATTTAGTTTCAATTTAGTTTCAATTTAGTTTCAATTTAGTTTCAATTTACTTTAATTTAGTTTCAATTTGGTTTCAATTTATTTTCAATTTAGTTTCAATTTAGTATCAATTTTGTTTTGATTTTGTTTAGTTTCAATTCAGTTTTCATTTAGTTTCAATTTAGTTCCAATTTAGTTTCAATTTAGTTTCAAGTTAGTTTCAAGTTAGTTTCAATTTCATTTAATTTTGTTTCAATTTAGTTTCATTTTGTTTCAATATAGTTTCAATTTATTTTTAATTTAGTTTCAATTTAGTTTCAATTTCGTTTCCATTTAGTTTCAATTTAGTTTCAATTTAGTTTCTATTTAGTTTCAAGTTAGTTTCAATTTCATTTAATTTTGTTTCAATTTAGTTTTAATTTAGTTTCAATTTACTTTTAATTTAGTTTCAATTTAGTTTCAATTTAGTTTTCCAATTTTGTTTCCAATTTAGTGCCAATTAAGTTACTATTTGTATTATATTGGTTTAAGTATAGTTTCAATTGAATTTTATTTTATTTTTAAACTTGAATAAGTTTTGTTTCAATTCAAAATCGAATTTATTTCATGTTTATATCTCTTACAGCGTATGACAAAATTCGGCATTTGGCTGCACACATGAGAGAATCCTATATATTCTTAAAAAACTCTAATTTGCACTTGAGTTAAACACTTAAAATAATTTAGATGTACTTCATTGGTAAAACAACACTGAATATGAATATGAAAACAGTTTTCCAGTATCATTTAATGACGCAATAGTATCATTTAATGACGCATTTTAATGACGCAATATTCATCCAATTTTAATTTAATTAATTTTAATTGATTTGTAAAAAATCTCAACATAGCATTTCAAATGAGAATAGAGCATTTAAATGAATTAATATTGGAAAACTCTGTTCATATCCATACTTAGAGAGATCATCGCTACAAAATATCCTGCCAAAGGGTCGAATGTGCATTTCTTCTTAATGTTACGAAAACAAATTTTAAAGTTTGAAGTGCTTTAGAAATTAGTAAAAATTATTATTTTGTTTAATTTTTTTTATTTTGGTTTATTTATAAAGTCTCATAACGTATGTGAAATATCTTTCAAATGGGACAACTTACTGAATTATAAATACGGATTTTGTGTGGCTATATCCTGACCAAAATACTAATATTTTTATTTTTTTAACCATAACTTTTTATGTGTACAAGATGAAATAGTATTGTAAAAGCAATAATTGTTTATTATTAAAGCACCTATTCTTTATTATATATATTAATAATTATTTAAAAATAATTTTCAAATTTTTGTTTTGCAAGTAAAAAAATTTGAAAAATTATTTTTAAATAATCATGCCAATGGACAAGTGCTTCAAAACAAACATTTATTGCCCTAAATCAATTTTATTGCCTTTTACCAATAAAATGTTATGAAAAAAAACGAATACATTCGCCCTTTTTGGATAAAAAGATTTTCAAATTTTCGAATTTTTGTTATTTGCAAGAAAAATTGCTGGCAAATTATTTTTAAAGCACCAATCGATTGGTGCTTTAAAAACAAATATTTAATGCCATCACTTTTTTTGTCTTATACCAATAAAAATATTTGGCAAAAAAACTTGATTTAGTTTTTTATTTTATTTTAATATAGAATTAGCGTAATATTCATTTTTATTTTCGTGTATTTTCATTTAATAAACTTTATTTTCAATATTTCTCAAAAATTCTGCACAATTTCCCACTTTAATACACAATTGAAACAGCGCCAATACAGCATTAGCTGAACGGCACTTCGACGAATTACGCCGCATTGTAACTCAATGGAATAAAAAATATACTACAAAAGCTAACAAAACAAAAATATCCTCCACTCAATTTACAAAATGAAACTGCAATCAATTTTATAATCCGACACGGTGCAGGATTAATTCAGCGAAATTAACGCGAGTCGGATTGTTGCGGGCCGCATATTTCAATTTTGAATTCAATTGAAGCGGCGCGCCTGAATGCGCGGCACCCGAGCACGGTAACGCGATGGCGAATTCAATCAGAGCGAATTAATTGTAAATCCAAAATAAACCAATTTCTAAAAAGTGTAGAAAAAAACAAAACACAACCCAATACAATATAACAAAACAGAGTAGAAAAAAATAAAACGAAGTCCAGGGGGACAGGTGACTGGCTTCAAATTGGATTGGACGGGAGGTTGTTAAAGCTATGTGGCAACACTGGATGCCACTGTGTGGCACTAAAGTCAAACAGGCTCTAATTGACAAAACAAGCGGAAAATCACAAATTATAAATGAAGTCGCACAATTTTCGCAGCAAAATGTATCCGACGAGGTTAATGTTTTTTGGTTATTTTGTTTTTATTTTTGTTGTTATTGTAGCTGCTCATTTATTTTTCGTAATGCTGCACAGGTAACTGTCTGTGGTATAAGTACTATTTGTTGGTTGAATATGAAATGCACGACTCAACCTCATTTTTCCTAAGGGCATTCCATATATCATTTCTATATAATTCGCGGATGCTGATTACGTGACATTTTAAAGAAAATTACAATTGATTTTTTTTTGTCCTTTTAATCAATAAAATATATAGTACTCTACAAATGAAGTTTTCAAAAAAGTTGAAATTCATTCTTTCTTTCAATTATCAATACAAATTTTAACATCAAATATAACTGCTAAATTCGAATGCATTTTTATAATATTTGGAACCAAACGGAAAAATGTTGATATTTTTTGTATTTTTTATAATATTTTTAGTACTTTGTACTGCCTAATTTTTATATTTTTTCAAAGCTGTCCTTCATAAAATCGATAGCAAACAATTCAGATTTTAAAAATAATATACAAAAACTAAATTCATTTAAAACATGCTGCAGCACGTTTTAGCCAAAGACATCGGATTAACGCGCTGTGAAACCGCAGCAAATCAATTATGTAGCGGGTGCAAAAATGCTAAGGATTTCAGTAAACATTTTATTTTTATAATAAATTCTTTTTATATAAAATTTAATTTAGGTACTGTTTTTCTTTTAAATAGCAAAACAACTCAAACTACAATTTTGCGCTAAAGTGAAATTGAATTTTCAGTTTTAAGTTTTTCCGTAAAAAATAAATTACAAAAAAAAAAAACTTCTACGTTAGAATAACAAAAATTCCATCAGAAGTTTTTATTTACACAGCGTAGCCAGCAGCGAAAGTGCGGCGCAGCACATTTTTGAATTTCCCAAAAGTCTGCCGCACGAAAAGCCGCCGCAGCGCAACAAATGGCAAAGTTAAGCAGAATGAATAAGAAGCCTAAGATACGCAGCTGCGACAAAAAAAAATTAAAAAGTATTTTTAGTTAAATTTTAAAAATTTCAAAGTTTCATTTTATAAATTTAATTTTATATTGAATTTTTATTCATTTAAAATTTTAAAATTTAATATAACATTTAACATTTAACATTTAACATTTAACATTTAACATTTAACATTTAACATTTAACATTTAACATTTAACATTTAACATTTAACATTTAACATTTAACATTTAACATTTAACATTTAACATTTAACATTTAACATTTAACATTTAACATTTAACATTTAACATTTAACATTTAACATTTAACATTTAACATTTAACATTTAACATTTAACATTTAACATTTAACATTTAACATTTAACATTTAACATTTAACATTTAACATTTAACATTTAACATTTAACATTTAACATTTAACATTTAACATTTAACATTTAACATTTAACATTTAACATTTAACATTTAACATTTAACATTTAACATTTAACATTTAACATTTAACATTTAACATTTAACATTTAACATTTAACATTTAACATTTAACATTTAACATTTAACATTTAACATTTAACATTTAACATTTAACATTTAACATTTAACATTTAACATTTAACATTTAACATTTAACATTTAACATTTAACATTTAACATTTAACATTTAACATTTAACATTTAACATTTAACATTTAACATTTAACATTTAACATTTAACATTTAACATTTAACATTTAACATTTAACATTTAACATTTAACATTTAACATTTAACATTTAACATTTAACATTTAACATTTAACATTTAACATTTAACATTTAACATTTAACATTTAACATTTAACATTTAACATTTAACATTTAACATTTAACATTTAACATTTAACATTTAACATTTAACATTTAACATTTAACATTTAACATTTAACATTTAACATTTAACATTTAACATTTAACATTTAACATTTAACATTTAACATTTAACATTTAACATTTAACATTTAACATTTAACATTTAACATTAAATAAATATATTAACAAAATTAAAGTTCTTAACACATATAAATTTATCACACGTATATTGTCGCGTTTTTGCTTCTATGTTGCAGTTTATAAAACAATGTTGCCATCGAGATTAAGTCTTTGTTGCTGTTGCTGATGTTGCTGTTTGTTATTGCCTATCTGCTGCTGACGCTAGTATTGCTATTATTGATGTTGACAGATTATGACGCACATGAAACACATTTGAGACACATTGTTCATTATTAACCCGCCCACACAACCATCGTAAATTCAAAACTGAGCATTTGACGGAAATTAACGCCGACATCAGCCGCTTCAACATTTTGCGCGATACAACAATATTTTTGAACTTTTAACTTTTGCCACTTGCGTCTCGTTAACGTCAACATTGCCGTCACCATCATCATTATTACCACCATCATCATTATCACAACCATCATCATTATCACCACCATCATCATCACTATCAACATCATTGTCGCGCAGTTTTGTTTTTAGCGCCGTCGTTTTTGACTCTTCTGCGTTTTCGGCTGCCAATTAAACCCTTTGCAACAGCAAAATCGTCAGCAGCAGCAGCTCCTACAGTGGCAACAGCCACCATATGCTATGTCGGCAACAGACTCTGATATGTGTTGAAAACTTTGTCTGCCCTACATGAATATGAAAGGCGCACAGCTACTTATTTTATACATTGTTTCAAAAATAAATATAGCCTTTTTTAATAAATTAAAAAAAAAATATTACAGATATAAAATCATGATGATAAAAATATATCACTCATAATATCATACTGATTAAATTATAATTTTGATAATTATCGCAGCTATGAAATTATATCACTGATAAAATATCACAGTGACAAAAATATTTTATTGGATACAATCAAATCACTGATAATATATCTCATAGGTAAAATTATATCACTTTTAAAATATGACGATGATTTTATTATATTACTGAAAAAATAGCACTGTTATACAATTATATCACTGATAATATGTCCCAGAGATATTTTAAAATTAATATAACTAATAAAATATCACACTCATAAAAATATATCACTTAGTAAATATCATCATGATGAAATTCTCAGTGATAATATATCTCAATGATAATTTTATATCATTGATAAAAAAAAACAGTGATTATATTATATCATATATATTATATCACTACTATAAATAATCACAGTGATATTTTAAAATACATTTACAATCATTAACGACTTATTAAGTTAGTCACTAATATAATAGGTATCACAGTGATAAAATGTCACAATAACATTTTAAATAAAAATCACTGCTATTTATGGCTTACAACCATTTTTGTCGATTTTGACTTTAAAAAAGTATATAAAATTTCTTATATTTTGTAAAATAAGATGATAAAATTATGAAATTTATAGTTTTAAATTTATTCAAAAATGTGTCACTTAATATAATATCTAAAATCATTGAGCACCACGGTGCGTATGAGCGACATGCAAATTATTGAAGCGCGTTGTTGCTACTAATTAACGTATTTCTACTATTAGCACAAAATTGTATATTCCCCTATTATATACGCATTAAAAACGCAGTTCTGCAATATATTTCAAAGCATCATAATAATTTTAAAATTTCAAATAGCAAATATTCTTCAATTTATGCACAGCGCCATTGTTTCCTTGGCGCACCCACTGTAATTTATGCCTACTTTTAATAATGCAATAATGCAATATGAGCTCACTCAAACCAGACACATAGACACATACAGATACAGATACATACACATACACGTGTCTCTTTACATGCACACGCAAACAAAGCAAAAGCCTTCTGGCCTTTAATACCCGCAGCACATATTTTACTTTTCAGTTGTATTTTTGTTTTGTGTATTTTTCATGCTTTTCCCTTTTTCTATTATGTGTGTCTTCCGTTTCCTGCTGCCTTTGCTTGCTAACTGTTATTCTTTATGTTTTAAATAGCAAGTTGAACGCACACAAACTAACAAATTAGGTTAAAGTACTTATGTTCTTATGTGTTTCAAGTATCTGTGTACGTGTGTGTGTTTGTGAACTGGTAAATGTTAAAATTGGTGGCACAGTAGACATTTTTCTCCATTGAATAACAAACAATAGCTATCTTTGCTTATAGCTAACATTGCTTTTAAAAATTATAAAAAAATAATATAACCAAAAATTAAACATCACAGTGATAAGTTTATATCACTGATAAAATATTACAGTTCTAAAATGTTATTACTTAAAAATGCACAAAGAAAGCTACTTTTCAGTGATAATATTTCTTATATATTAAAATTTCACAGTGACAAATATTTATCACTATTAAAAAATAAAAACAAATTAATAAATGTACAGTGAAAACAGTTTTTCAATGATAACATTTACATTTAGGATGAAAACGCACAGTGATAACTTTCATCACTGATAAATAAAGAATTTTTTAAAAGAAAATTATGACATTTTTTATAGCAAATCATAAGATTTTTTGGAGAAAAACGCCAGACTGATAAAATTTTATCACTCACAGTAAGATATTAATTGATTCATAATATTTACAAATATCACTGTAATGTCATAAATTTCTTAAATATCACGTTTAAAAAAGTCTATCGATACATGCTTAGTAAACACATTTTATTAATGATAATTTATAACAAAATACTTAGCACAGTGATACATTTATATTACTAATAAAATATCACAGTGATAAGTTTCATCAGTAATAAAATATTATATTTCTTAAAATGTTTTACATTTAAATACAATTTTGCAGTGAAAATATTCTTCTTATATGTCACAGTGAAAAATGTTTATCACTGTTTAAAAATAAAAAACAAATAATTAATGTACAGTTAAAAGAGTTTTTTTAATGATAACATTTGCATTTTGGATGAAAAAGCACAGTGATAAATATCAACACTGATAAATAAAGCTTTTTTTAAAGAACAATTGAATTCAATAAAATATCTACCAGTATTCGTCATAAAATATCTGAATGATACATCTCAGTGATATATTTCATAAGTATACATGATAAAATTTGTTATCAATTTATATCATTAATATGAATGTTTTAAAACATAGTTATTATACATTACAAATAATATAAGTTTGTCAGTAACGTAATTTAATAAATTACACAATTTAATCTGGACATAATTTTATCTGTGATACAATTTTTTCAATGATATAATTTCATCAAAGGCAAAATAACATCAACTACACAAATTCATCAAAAACCTATATTCATCCTCCAATGACACAATTTCATCAATGACATAAATTCATTAATCAGACAATTTTAACAACGATATAATTTCATGAATGATATAAATTCATCAATTATACAAAACCATCAAAGACAAAATTACATTCATGACATCTTTTCATCAATGCCATACATTCATCAATGACATAATTTCATCAGTGACATATCTCCATTCACTATATAAATTCATCACTGACATAAATCATCAATTACACAATATCATCAATGACAAAATTACATCCATGACACCATTTCATCAATTCCATACATTCATCAATGACACAATTTCATCAATGACATAATACCATTAACGATTTAAATACATCAATGAAATAATTTTATCATGACTCATTTTCAAATATGCAATTTCATCAATGACGCTAATATCAGCAATCAATAAACAAGTTAAAGTATAATAATAATAATAATATTTATTTAATTTAATGAAACAGATTGATCAGTGATAAAATTTATGCAGTGATAAATTTTTAACCGTCAATATATTTTAAAGTAATACAATTTAATTTAAAAAACAACGCTGATTATAAATTATCACTGAAAAAACAAATATCATCTACATATTATAGAAACTGCGCTATCATTAATGCAAATCATCATCAAATTCTTCTATAATAATACATATCACTGCTTAAATACCACCACTTATCATATGCTATTATAAAATTTGAGTAAGTAAATTTCTGTCATGTTGCTGACATCAGCAACTTGACATGTCAGGTCTTATGTTTCACAACCACTGTATACTATGTGTACTTGTTACTGTTTCTTTTATTTTTAAGATTTTTAAGATGCCTAAGATGCTACTTCTCTTCAGAAAGATTTTTTGCATTATGCTTCTCTGACGCTTAAGTAGAAAAGTTAAAATTGTTGATTTTAATTTGATTGCAATTGTAGATAATTTATAAATGTGTTGCGTTACTCTGTATGTGTATGTGTTTGTCTTTCTTTCTGTCTCTATCACTGTCTCTGGCTGCTGTACTTGTGATGGTTATAATCACTGACAGAGCTCGCAAATAAGCGTCGTCATTAAAAGTAAAGGTTACATTTTTATTTTATTACAAATTGTGGCAAACGTAAAAATTATCGTATTTTTAATAGCACTTTTTATGAGTATGCGTAGGTGTTATTAAAGTCACTGTATAAGTAATGTTACGTGAGTTTTGGAAAATATGTCACGGCTTGGGACGCAGTACCTTTCTATGTTAGTATCTCCAAGTTTATTCTATACGTTTGTGTAAGAAGCATAAATTTGTCTACAATGGCAACTTTTTAACTTTGAGTAAATGTAACAGGCACGTGCCGAGCTTAAAAGTTTATTTTAAATTAAATTTCATAATCGAAATGAATTTTGTGTACTTTTACAATAGACAATTTGCTAATATATTTTATTTAAATGCATATATTTTATTATAAATTATAATTTAAAGTATTTTACTGAATGAATAAATAAAATAAATCCAGTTTGCATTATATCCAATATTTGTGTTTTATCACAAACTATACGCATTTGCATAACATTCTTCAGTTCGTTTCCTTAAAAAAATATTTTCAAAATACATTTGTCACATGGAAAATTAGCTGCTGGGACTACAGCTGATGCCGCAAAAAATAAATTGCGGCTGTATAAATGCCTGCCAAATATATCACAAAGGCAGCTTTGGTGATGGAATATTTACTGTATGATTGCGTTGTTGGACAGGGAAGCGACAGACGCCAAGACGACGTGGCAGGCGGTTGCTATAAAGTGTCCGAAATTATGCCAGATTATAGAGCTTTAGCATTGTCAAAAGCAAGAGACTGTAATACAATAACAAACGGGCTCAGTACATGATGAATTGCTGAATAAAGAAGCACTAAGCAGTGATGTTACATAAATAAATAAACAATAAATATGTCTATGATAGAAAGAGTCTTTTAACAAAATCGCTTTATATCACTTGTAAATATTATCACTGATATATGTAATAGTTTGGCGGTACAGTTGTGTGAAGAAATTAGGCCGAGCCTCTCACCATTTGAGCTGTGTGTGTTATATTTGTTCTCAAAGTAACAAAATGACAAAATATTATCACTGATAAAATATTTTCACTAATGAAGTATTATCACTGATAAAATGTAATCACTGATAAAATATTATGAATGATTAAAAATTATCACTGATAAATAATTATCAGTGATAAAATATTATCACTGATAACATATTATCACTGACAAATTATTATCACTCACAAATTATTATCACTGATGAAATATTATGACTGATAAAATATTATTGCTGATAAAGTATTATTACTGTTAAAAAATTATGACTGATAAAATATTATCAGTGATATAATAATATCACTGATCAAATATTATCACTGGTCAAAAAATATCAATGAGAAAATATTATCACATAGAAAATTTTATCACTGAGAAAGTATTATCAATGATCAAATATATTAACTGATAAAATATTATCAATGATCAAATATTATCACTGATATAATATTACCTCTGATCAAATAATATCGCTGATCAAATATTATCACTGATAAAATATGATCTCTGATCAAAAAATATCTATAAGAAAATATTATCACTGAGAAAATTTGTTCACTAAAAAAATATTATCAATGATCGAATATTATCACTGATCAAAAATGTTCAATAATCAATTATTATCACTGATATAATATTATCACTGATCAAATATTATCGCTGATCAAATATAATCACCTATAAAATAGTATCACTGATAAAATATTATGATTGATAAAATATGATCAGTGATCAAATATTATCACTGATATAATAATATCACTGACCAAATATTATCTGATATAATAATATCACTGATTAAATATTATCGCTGATCAAATATTTTCAGTGTTACCACCGGCTAAATATCACCACTGTAAAAATATTATAACAAATAAAATAATATCACTGATCAAATATGATCACTGATCAAATAATATCAATGAGAAAATATTACCACAGAGAAAATTTTATGTATGAGATAGAATTATCAATGACCAAATATTATAACTTATATAATATTATCACTGATCAAATATTATCGCTGCTCAAATATTATCACAGTTAAAATATTATTACTAATAAAAATATTATCTCTGATCAACAAATATCTACAAGAAAATATTATCACTGAGAAGTTTTTATCACTAAGAAAATATTATCAATGATAGAATATTATCACTGAGAAAATATTTTCAATAATCAAATATTATCACTGATATAATATTATCAGTGATCTAATAATATCTGGGATCAAATATTATTACTGAATAAATATTATCACTTATAAAATATTATCAGTGATGAAACATTATAACTTATAAAATATTATGACTGATAAAAAATTATCACTCACAAATATTAAAAAATCAGTGATATAAAAATTAAATTTTCTAAATTTTCTGAAGCAACAAAATTTATTTCAAGGAATATTACTCTTTATTATTAGAGCTCATTTCAGCAACTGCTCTCAGCTATACATAAAAGTGCAAAAAATTTGTTTGTATCGCCTTAACATATCTTAAAGTGTGCGGCGCTACAATCGAAAATCTGTTTTTCGACATTCGGCTTATTTTGGTTTTTATTATGCTTTTCTTTATGCCATGTGCTGCCGCTTTTACACTATAAGAGTAGTAACAGCAACATAAGTGTAGTAACAACAAATATGTACTAAACAACGAAAACAAAAGCAATAAGAATAAGAATAACAAAAGCAAAAACACACAACGACAAAACAAAAGCACTGCGTGTTGAATTGGTGGTGGACGGAAAGAAGGACAAATGGGTAAATGGATGGATGGTTGGATGGTTGGCTGCGGCTGATAGGCTGGGAGAGTGGCAAACATATGGTTGAAAGTATGGTAAAAGGCAGCAGTAGAGCCTGCTGTGAGTGAGCAACATCATCACCAAAACACAAAGAACCCTCACAGCGACACAGGATGTGTTGTTTACTTATGGAAATAATAATAAAAATAATAATAATAATTCTTTATCTGCACAAAAGCCTTTTTGCAGCATTGTTGGGAGGACTTTCGAAACCTGTACCGTGATACTGTGTCACAACTACAATTATTCTTCAACTACTCCTTCATCTTCTCCATTTCAACTTCTTCTTATTCTCTACTTGTTTTGTGTTCGTCTTATTTTCCATCAGCAGCGGCAGCTTTAGCTGCTTAAATTTTGTCTTTCTTCTGTTTCAACAGAGGGTCTTTTAAGAGGGTTACCAAATTTTGTGTTGCTTTTGTTTGTTTTAGTTGTTTTTGGTTTTGCTTTTATTGGTATTACTATTTATTGTTGTTTCTTAGTTGTTGCTTTTTGTTTTCTTCCCTCCCGTTCTGTCCGCTGTCGATATTATTGAAATTAAAGCAAGTTCCTAAGCTTGGATTAGTGTCGGAAATTGTTGAGATTATTGCACAATATCGTGGCTGTCACAATGCTTCTACTTTTCTTCCTCTATTTCTTTTATTTTTGTTCATTATCTTATTCTGCTGCTTATTCCTGTTACAATTCTGCCATTTTCTGCTTCTGTTTGTTCTGCAACTTTTGTTTGCACGCGTCTTGGCTTAAGACGACAACCAAGGCTAATACAAAAAAACATAAAAAAAGATTGTCCAAAAACAAGACGCCGAAAATGATTATGTATTTTCGTTCATATTTCATACACTTCATAAGCAGATTTACACAAAATTATTACATTTCGTTGGATATACATGTTAGCCCTATGATGTTTCTAAAACAAAAATAAAAAAAAACGAAAATTTCCACAGCAAATGTTAACGACAAATTTATATACGAATGTCCAGTATTTTTTAATATATCACATTTTATGTAAAAAGTTAAATTTTCTAAATATATAATGAAATTTTAGTAGAAATCTTAAATTTGACTGAAATTTTAAACTAGAGCGAAGTTTTTAAATTAGAGAAAAAAAGAGTATATTTTGAGTATATATCGAATTTGAAGTAAAATTTAGAATTTTGATTAGATTTTTGATTTTTTAATAAAAATTAGAATTTTTTGTTTACTCAAATTCCGAAATTTTATTAAAATTTGGAATTTATAGTAAAAATTTCGAATAAAGAGTTAAATTTTGATTTGTGAATAAATTTTCGAATTTTAAGTAAAATTTCAAATTTAAGTAAAATTTAGAATTTTAAGTAAAATTTAGAATTTTAAGTAAAATTTAGAATTTTAAGTAAAATTTAGAATTTTGATTTAAATTTTACTTAAAATTCGAAATATACTCAAAATTCGACAATTTACTCAATATTCTAAATTTTTACTAAAATTCGAAAATTTAGTAAATGTCCAATTTTTACTCAAAATTTTCGAATTTATTCTAAATTCGTAATTTTACTAAATATTCGAAATTTATCTCAAAGTCCGAAATTCTACTCAAAATTCGAAATTATACTCAAAATTCGAAATTTTACACAAAATTCGAATTTTTACTTAAAATTCGAATTTTTACTCAAAATTCGAAATATTACTCTAAATTCAAATTTTTACTCAAAATTCGAAAATTTACTTAAAAATCGAAAATTTATTCACAAATCAAAATTTAACTCTTTATTCGAAATTTTTACTATAAATTCCAAATTTTAAGAAAATTTCGGAATTTGAGTAAAAAAAAATTTGAATTTTTATTAAATATTCAAAAATTTAATCTAAATTCTAAATTTTACTTAAAATTCGATATATACTCAAAATTCGACAATTTACTCAATATTATAAATTTTGACTTAAAATTCGAAAGTATACTCTTCATTCGAAATTTTACAAAAAATTCGATATTTTTTCTCAAATTTGAATTTTTCTTTTAAAATTCTAAATTTTACTAAACATTCGAAATTGAACTTAAAATCCGAAATTCTACTCAAAATTCGATATTTTACTCAAAATTCAAAAATTTACTCAAAAGTCGAAATTTTATTCAAAATTTGAAATTTTATTCAATTTTTAGTAAAAATTCGAATTTTTACTCAAAATTCGAAAATCTAGTCAAAATTCGAAATTTTTACTATAAAATTCGAATTTTCACTTAAAATTCCAAGTTTTGCTCAAAATTCGAAATTGTTTTATTAAACTTCAAAGTTTTACTCAAAATCAAAATTTTATTCAAAATACGAAATTCTATTCAAAATTTTACTTTAAAATTTAAATTTTACGCAACATTCGAAATTTTACTCAAATTTCGGAATTATACTCAAACCTCGAAATTCTATATTAAAACTGGAAATTTTACTCAAAATGATAAATTTTACTTTTAAACAGTTTAAATTGTAGAAAATATTTCAAATATGATTAATACTAATATTTTTTTCAATATTTTAACATTATTTAAATTTCACTATTTTCTTTTTTATGTGATTACGTTAACTAAAAATAGATTTACTTTTTCAATAAGAATAATAAAAAAACTTTAATAAAACAAAAACACAAAAGAACCGATACTTTTTACAGGTAAAATACATTAAAAAAAAATGTTAAATCAATAAAAAAAGAAATATGAAAATTAAATAAATTTCACTATTAAAGACATCGTAAATTTGACGTTTTTCACATAAATAAAAAGAAAAACTCTATCAAGTAACTTTAAGACCCCTCCCATGCACAGCCAGACCATTTGCATCCATCATTTATGTTCGCGCCATGTTTAGCAACCGCTTTCAGTTGCCAATTACTGTCACTGCTTCGCACGCGGTTCATTAATCAGTCACCAACGCATTGTCGGATGCCGCAAATATGTCTCAAGTGGAGCGGCTAATCACTTGTTACAAAAATGCATTAGATATAAGTTTAAAAATAGAAAAAGCAGAGGAAAAAATTTAATAGTGTTAAAAAACACATAATAAAATATTTAAAACTATGGAGAACTTATATAGTTACATCAGAGAAAATCCATTAGTGGAAAAAGAAAATTTATTACCTTAATTAAGGGGCTTTCTTATTTTCTTTTAAGTCTAGCAAAAATAAAAAAAACATATTTATGGGATATCTACAGAAAGTAGTGCTAAGAGTAGAAAAAAATATATGGAATGATATAAAATAAAACAAAGGGTTTTGAATATACTTAAATATTATTTAATAGTATTTCGCACTTTTCAATAGTATTTAGTATATGGAACAATTCTAAAATAACTATGAATTTAATGGTATATTTTTAATGAGTGCTGAAAATAAACTAAAGATTTTAAGAAGAAGTTTGGAATAACCTTTGATACGACATATGTCTTTTTCTACTTTTGTTGTATTGTTTTAGTTACAAAAATTGCATATAGTGGAAATTTTGTTTATTTTCCTTATGGCATCTATGCAAATAAGGTGCAAAAACTTTGTATATCTTGCAAATATGCAAAACAAAATTTCCAGACATTTCTACATTATACTATGGCATTTGTTTTAGTTATAGCTGATGCGATACTGTTTTCGAAGTCACAACTTTTCGACTTAATAATACTTTATTCCTATTTTCATTAAATATAATCTTTTAAAAGAGGAAAACTAAAAATTGATTTACATTATTCGCCGAAATAAGTTGCACATTTTTAATTAATGCTCATTTTCACATTGGCTGGCCACTATCGAAGAAATTCCATTTCATTTTATTTATATTATAAACTGTTTAGCTTATTAATTGAATTTTGTTAAAATCACAAATTAATTAAAGCGTCTAAATTGAATGCAAGCAAAAGTGTTTTCATTTCATTTGATAAAAAATACAAAATTATTAAAAAAAACACACACAACTCATTATTCAGAACGCATATCAATGCGACGAAATCATAATTTATAGCCAAGCAGATAAACAAAAGAGCTGAACATCGGGGGTTCCGAGGAGGCTATGGGGCACCACCATGACATCTACAGCAATGACCTTGAGTTATGAGCACTAAATAGAGACTTTTCGACTGCCAGCCGTAAATGTCAAAAGTTGTTAATGATTAAAACTGTGGCAAAAATAGACCAAAATGCTAAAATAAATCACCAGGAAATGAACAAAAAAAGTACTACAAAAAATACAAAAATTAATAAACAAAAAATCGTTGCTACAAAGAAACATGACTGTCAAAGCAAACAAATCGAGAATAAGCAGAATGCTGTTTCTTGAGTAAAAAAAAACAACAACAAATTATAATTAAAAATCTCTGTCTGGCTTATAGCGAATAAAAGAAATTTTTATTTTTATAATTCCGAAAATTTTTATAATAACAATTTTATTTATTAAAGCACTGCATGCAATAATATTTAGTTCGGGGAATAAAGTTCATTTTATGATTAACTTTTTGAATAAATGAACTGACGTTATTTCTGCGTAAACAGTATATTCAATTAACAGTCTATACATTTAACAGTCTATACATTTAGGATTTATTTATTTTTATTTGTCAGATCTATTCAAATATCTTTAGTATATTTATTGCAAAAATTAAGTGGCACAAATTTCAATTGTTTTCACCAAATTGTTTTGTAGTGTTCATCTTTTATTGTGTCTACTCTTTATGTTGTCTTTAAGTCAACTGATTGGTTGTCAATTCAAGTTCTCATTATAATTCAATTAAGTTTCTCTTTGAGTATACGATCTTTAAATACTTTAATCTCGTGTGACTTATTTTAATTATAATAATTAGTAGAAAACTCTTTATGAATATAATTGCACCAAACATATATTACAATTAGTTAACATAAAGTCAACTTCTAGTCAAATTGTATTCCAATTAAATTTAGTTATCGTCAACTTTTAGCAACTTATGGTTTAGTTTTACTCAATATCTTATCTAAACTAAAATTACTAATATTAATTTACTAATATTATTATTTTATTAAAATTTAACTTTTTTACTAAAATTTAACATTTTTACTAAAAATTAACATTTTTACTAAAAATTAACATTTTTACTAAAAATTAACATTTTTAATATAAATTAACATTTTTACTAAAAATTAACGTTTTTACTAAAAATTAACATTTTTATTAAAAATTAACATTTTTACTAAAAATTAACATTTTTACTAAAAATTAACATTTTTACTAAAAATTAACATTTTTACTAAAAATTAACATTTTTACTAAAAATTAACATTTTTACTAAAAATTAACATTTTTACTAAAAATTAACATTTTTACTAAAAATTAACATTTTTACTAAAAATTAACATTTTAACTAAAAATTAACATTTTTACTAAAAATTAACATTTTTACTAAAAATTAAAATGTTTACTAAAAATTAACATTTTTACTAAAAATTAATATTTTTGCTAAAAATTAACATTTTTACTAAAAATTAACATTTTTCCTAAAAATTAACACTTATACTAAGAATTAACATTTTTACTAAAAATTAACATTTTTACTAAAAATTAACATATTTAATAAATATTAACATTTTACTAAAAATTAACATTTTTACTAAAAATTAAAATTTTTACTAAAAATTAACAGTTTTACTAAAAATTAACATTTTTACTAAAAGTTTACATTTTTACTAAAAATTTACATTTTTACTAAAAATTTACATTTTTACTAAAAATTTACATTTTTACTAAACATTTACATTTTTACTAAAAATTTATATTTTTACTAAAAATTTACATTTTTACTTAAAATTTACATTTTTATTAAAAATTTACCTTTATACTAAAAATTTACATTTTACTAAAAATTTACATTTTTACTAAAAATTAACATTTTTACTTAAAATTAACATTTTTACTTAAAATTAACATTTTTACTAAAAATTAACATTTTTACTAAAAATTACCATTTTTACTAAAAATTTACATTTTTACTAAAAATTAACATTTTTACTAATAATTACCATTTATACTAAAAATTACCATTTTTACTAAAAATTAACATTTTTACTAAAAATTAAAATTTATATTAAAAATTAACATTTATATTAAAAATTAACATTTATATTAAAAATTAACATTTATTAAAAAATAAACATTTAACATTTTAACTAAAAATAAGATTTTTACTAAAAGTTAGCATTTTTTAATAAAATTAAGCATATTTACTAACATTATATTTGTAATAAAATTGAACATTTGTACCAAAATTTAACATTTTTTAAAATTTAACCTTTCACTAAACATTTTACATTTTACCTAAATTTACATTTCTACTAAAATGTAACATTTTCAATAATATTTGAAAATTTTAATTAAAGTATAAACTTTTATAAAATAACAAATTTTTGGAAAATTTTTAAATTTTAAAATATATTTATAAGTTAACTTTCAGTCACTTTTTAGTAATTTTTCTTTTAGTCAACTTGTATCCATTTTTTTAGTCAAATTTTAATCAGTTGTAGTAAACATTGATCAACATTTAATAAATATTTAGTGATCTTTCAGTCAACTTTTGTCATCTTTTAGTTAAAATGGTAGTCAATATCTAATCAAATATACTTCAACGTTTAACCAACTTTTATTTTAATGTTAGCCAACTTGTATTCAAATTTTTGTTAACTTTTATTCAATTTTTAGTTAACATTTAAACGTCATTTAACTTTTAGATTATTTTCAATCTGCGCTTTAAAATAAAGCCTACTTTTTTATTCAACTAATCGCCAACTTTGAGTCAACTCAAAATTAAATTTAATCAAATTCAATAACGCACCGTGCTCATTTAATTAGCTGCACAAATAAATCCATCTGTCCACCGAATGATGTTTGTCGGATTTAAGTTTTTTTTATTGTATTATATTAATTGACAACACGCGCATCCTCTGGTAGCCGGAACAAGAATAACAAACATGTAATGCCGCGGTGCAACTACTACGAATTAATTATGACCCAAAGCGTAAACCATACTTACAACAGGCCACGTGCGCCAAAGGCCAACAGAAGAACAACAAGAAGAAGCGGAGCAGAATAGCAGAGCTGTGAAGTTGGACACCATTAATGGACAGCAACAGAATGGCGGAGTAGACAGGTGGCCTACACTCCGCCGGCTGTACAACATGGGCTGCACTGTGCACAGAGGAATGAGCCGAGTCGTGTGAGTTGCTGGGCTGGTCGGACAGTGTTTACATTTTAATTTTTGCAAATTGCGGCTGTCATAATTGCAACGTTTTGTTTTGACGTTCGCATGTCGTTCTTTAATTAATAATTCAATTAAAATTCCATTTAAATGGGGTCTGTTTGTGTGTGTAATACAGACATCGAAATATGGAGCCAAATGCAGCAACTACAACGTGTTGGCAATGCAAATGTTGTTACAGGAAATTTTAAATTTAATGAGTTCGACGCACTCGTTGAAACCAGGCTGATGATGTACTGATGTAATGACCAAATATTGATAAAGGAATAATTTTTATTTTGGTATAGTAGAGATTTTCTATAAAATTTTGTAAAGGATTTTCTGGTAAAGGTTTTGCAAAGGTTTGGTAAAGGTATTAATAACGATTTTCGGTAACGTATTCCGTAAATGTCTCAGTTTCAGTATGTACTATAAGGTTTTGATGAAGGTTTCGGAAAAGTCATCGGAAATATTTCGATTGAGTATTGATGCAGGTTTTTTTAATTTTCGAAAAAGATTTATTTAGCTGAAGCTTACAGTAAGATTTCAGTTGAGGTTTCAGAAAAGGTTTCACTAAAGGTTTTAGTAAAGGTTTCAGTAACGCATTCTGTTAGGGTTTCGGTAAAGATTTTTGTAAAATTTCAGTAAAGGTTTCAGTAAGATTTTCGGTAAAGGTTTGAGTAAAGGTTTTAGTAAAGAATTAAATAATATTGTTTTTTATAAGAGATCTTTAAAAGTTTTTAGTAAAGGTTTCAGTAAAGGTTTCAGTAAAGATTTCAGTTAAGGTTTCAGTAAAGATTTCAGTAAAGATCTCAGTAAAAGTTTCGGTAAAGGTTTTAGTAAAAAAGTCGGTTAAAGTTTTTTTATAACAATTCATTAAAGGTTTTAGTAAAAGTTTTAGTTAAGATTTCAGTAAAGGTTTCAGTAAAGGTTTCAGTAAAGATTTCAGTAAAGGTTTCAGTAAAAATTCCAGTAAAGGTTTCAGTCAAAAGTACAGTAAATGTTTCAGTAAACATTTCATTTAAGGTTTCAGTAAGAGTTTCGGTAAGGGTTTTAGTAAAGAATTCGGTTAAAGTTTTTTATAACAATTCATTAAATGTTTTAGTAAAAGTTTTAGGTAAGATTTCAGTAAAGGTTTCAGTAACGATTTCAGTTAAGGTTTCAGTAAAAATTCCAGTAAAGGTTTCAGTTAAAAGTACAGTAAAGGTTTCATTGAAGATTTCAGTTAAGGTTTCAGTAAATATTTCAGTAACGATTTCAGTAAAGGTTTCAGTAAGAGTTTTGGTAAAGGTTTAGTAAAAATTCGTTTAATGTTTTTATAACAATTCATTAAAGGTTTTAGTAAACGTTTTAGGTAAGATTTCAATAAAGGTTTCAGTAAAGATTTCAGTAAAGCTTTCAGTATAAATTCCAGTAAAGGTTTCAATCAAAAGTACAGTAAATGTTAAGAGTTTGGGTAAAGGTTTCGGTAAAGGTTTCAGTAAGAGTCGGTATATATTTCAGTAAAGGTTTCAGTAAAGGTTTCAGTAAAGGTTTCAGTAAAGATTTCAGTAAAAGTTTCAGTAAATGTTTTCGCAATGATTGCAGATATAACTGCTTCCAATTTTGATATTTTGTATTTTGATATTTTTTATATTATTTTATATTATAAACAAACAATGTTATTTGCATAAAATAGAGTTATTGCAAAAATATTGTCTTTTTTTAATAAAATAGTTTGAATAAAGTAGTTAGTGCCAAGTGTTATTTTGCGTACTTTAAGCACATACTTTATAAACATAAAAATTGAATCACACTATTTTAAAGTTCATATCCTTTGCAAGGACATGCCAAGAGGCTACATTTTATGCGTCTGTCAAATTAAAGGGCTGCAAAGAGCTTAAGTTACGCTCTTGATTAAGGCATTCAACTCAATATTCCTAAAGTTCTGCTGACCCTTTCACTGCATGGCACATTCTACGAACACACACACACACACAGAAAGGAGCATACTTACTAACACATGTACACTCCTGTAGAGTTAAATAAAGTTTGCATATTGAATTTCTAACGAAGCGAAAGGATACAGGACAAGGTTGCCGCCGCCGCAGTAGCCACACAAAAAAGGCAGCCATTGACGAAAGAAATAAATAGAATAAAAAAAAACATACAAAGGACGACAAGGATATGTGTTGCTCTGCTGTTTGCTGCGGGGCGCTGGCAGACAGCCGCTCGTTGGACCAAACGACAGCCCACTCAATTTGCGTGCGTGAGTTTATCATTTAAACGAGGCGGCAGCACGCAATTGAGGCCAACAGCAATTTACCGTATGGCAGGATATGGCAAAAAAAAATATTAATATATAGAGAAAAAAAAAGAATAGCCACGCATTGATTGCCACATATCAAGTCATGTTTCACGTGTGACCGGATGCAATGATATAAGTAATAAATAGCCGGCAGTGGTCTCTAGTGTGACAACATAATGAGCAGCGCTGCGGAGAAAATGAAGCAAAGAAATTTTACAAATTCTAATTTAAATTCAAATTTTCTACAAGTTTTTAAACGCTATAAATTGTAACCCATATATTTTAGAATCAGTTCTCTTAAATGAAACTTATAAATCAATCCATGTCCGCAATTTTGACCGCATACCGATTTTGATTTTGTATGTCTGTTTTAGAATTTTGAATAGTTTACAATTATATGCTCATTGTAGAAAAAAAGATAAATGTCTTTAAAATACATACATCGATAAAATACTGTATTAAAGAAAAATAAAATGTCTTTAAATTAATACATATGTGTTTAAAAGTAAATGTATTTGTTTTTACTACTTTTCTGTAGTTGCAAATGTATGAAAACCAACATTATAAATTTTAAAAATCTTAAAAAAAATACCATATTTTGTATTTATTTAATTGTACAGAAATATATATAAAAAAATGCAAGAAATTAGTTTATACTACAGCTGTATTTATTTAATTTAAAAATTTACAAAATTATTACATATGCATTTCTTTTTAAAGCATTTAGTATTTATTTTGTTTCATAAAAAAATGTTAAAAAAATACTACATATGAATTTATTGTTACTACATTCTGTATTTATTAATTAAATATAAATACATTTATACAATATTCTGTATTTATTTATTCATTTATTTTTTTTTTAGTTGCTTGGGTTTCGTTTGCATCTGCTCACATTCGCATTATTTAAAAACGATATAAAAATATACAAAAAAAAAATCTTGTACTACATAAAAATTTAGTTTTAAATACATTGTGTAGTAAAATCAATAAAAATAGATACTAATAATCTTATAAAGCAAATAAACGTTGTAGAACTGCATTTCTTATTATATCAAAACATGTAGAAAAATGTGCTAAAATTTACTACATTTTTTTAATACATACTGTATTTGTTATAAAACAAATATAGTTTATAATCAAAATATTGAATTTAATTTAAATTAAATAATTCGAAGCAATATTTTTGGCATTTAACGAAAATATTCAACTAATTGTGGTTTATGGGAAGCGTATAGCAGGCTATCAAATGTTGGGCAATTAGACGGACATATTCACGGTATACTTTGAAGACGAGAATTTCCAATTTTTAAATATTCCTAATTTATACTAAAATTTTACCAACATTTAAAATTTTTACTCAAAATTTTATTTAATTTTTTTGTAATAACATTTTTTTACTAAAATGGAAATTTTACTAAAAATTAAATTTGTTCACTAAACATTCAAATATTTACCAAAAATTCGAATTTTTAGTAAAATTCAAATTTATACTAAAGTTTCAAATTTTTACTAAAATTTAAAATTTTTACTAAAATATCAAATTTTTACTAAAATTTCAAATTTTTACTCAAATTTTAAAATTTTACCAAAATTTCAAAACTTTCACTAAAATTTAAGTTTTTACTAAAATTTCAAATGTCTACTAAAACTTCAAATTTTCACTAAAATTTCAAATTTGAACTAAAATTTCAAATTTTTAATAAAATTTCAAATTTTTACTAAAATTTCAAATTTTTACTAAAATTTCAAATTTTTACTAAATTTTCAAATTTTTACTAAAATTTCAAATTTTTACTAAAATTTCAAATTTTTACTAAAATTTCAAATTTTTACTTAAATTTCAAATTTTTACTTAAATTTCAAATTTTTACTAAAATTTCAAATTTTTACTAAAATTTTAAATTTTTATTAAAATTTCAAATTTTTACTAAAATTTCAAATTTTTACTAAAATTTCAAATTTTAACTAAAATTTCAAATTTTAAAATTTTACCAAAATTTCAAAACTTTTACTAAAATTTCAAATTTTTCCTTAAATTTCAAATTTTTCCTTAAATTTCAAATTTTTACTTAAATTTCAAATTTTTACTTAAATTTCAAATTTTTACGAAAATTTCAAAATTTTGACTAAAATTTCAAAATTTTGACTAAAATTTCAAAATTTTGACTAAAATTTCAAAATTTTACCAAAATTTAAAATTTTTTACAAATAATTTAAATCTTCACTAAAATTTCAAATTTTGACTAAAATTTCAAAATTTTACCAAATAATTTAAATTTTTAGTAAAATTTCAAATTTTGTCTAAAATTTCAAATTTTGTCTAAAATTTCAAATTTTACTAAAATTTCAAAACTTTACTAAATTTATACTAAAAATAAAAAAATTACTAAAAATTTAATATTTTTGAAATTATAAACTTACTAAAATTTCAAAATTTTAATAATATTTAAAATTTAGAAAAAAATCACAAATTTTTCAATTGAAATCTAAAAAAAACTAAAATTGCAGTTTTTGCACACTGTAGATACTAGAATTCACACTCAAAAGTTAAAATACATCAACATTTACATCAAACTTCACGGGTTCAAAAGGTTGCTGCCTCCTCAAAAATTATGCAATTTTTTTTATGGAGCAGCTTCCCATATTGCTTTAGAAGGGTTCTATTGAAAACGCTTATATCCTGCAAGCGCTGCTTTATTTTCGTCGCCATCACAGCTGATTGCGTTTTCATTAGGACCTGGTCTAAATATAAAACAGCAACTCCAACAAAAACAAATACAACAAAAGCAACAATATTGACAACAACACAAGCATTGGCTACGCAAAACCACGTTGTCCTTGCACAACGGTTTTATGTCCTTAAATAAAGTTTTACATTTACTCTGGCCCAATACGATACAACACGTCCTTTATGACTCCATTTGTTGTTCTGTGTGCCTTTTCTCGTCTTTGTCTTTAGTTTTCTTTTGCCTCCGAGCTTCAGTCGCTACTTCGGCAGCATCTTCGTGTGCTTTAAGCGCCTCGTTGCTGTTTATACGCATTACGCACTCACTTCGTCATTCGTACGTTCTTCGTCTTGTTGTCCTTCTTTTTTTCGAGTTTTTTTTTTCATTTATCGATTTTCGTTTTTCTGTTGTTGTTATTTTTTTGTGTTTTTAGTTGGCCCATTTTTGGCAAAGACCTTTGTTGGTTTTGCGGATTTTTTTTTGGTTCCGGTTATAAACAGTTTTATTTAAAGTATATTCGTAAATACTTTGTTGCTTCTTAATATATGTATGTATGTCTGTCCATTCATTCGCCTCTTTGTCTATCTGTTTGTCTGTCTGTCTGTCTGTCTGTCTGTGTGTGTGTAAGCCTGTCGATTGCACCCTCTTTAGGCTTCTTTAAGCAGGCATTTAATTTGCATATAAATTTGGTCCCACTGCGCCACGTTTTGCATTGAAATACATAATCCCGGCTGCCCAGGGTATCAATGTACAAATATTATATGTTCACTCTATGCTATCAGTGCCCTATATCACGGTTATGGTTGAGAAAAAATAAAGATTTTATTTATTCTCATATTGGTGAATCAAAATTATCAAAAAACTATATATGAAAAAATAGCGCATAGATGGAAATCCTTGCAAATTTGGTGTTTAAGGTTAAAAAAAAACTTCATTCTACACACCATAGTTTAGTTTTATAGTTAAGGTTTCTCTAACTAACTTACTCAACAGAATATAAAGATAAATAACGGAAGTGTACCACTTCGTACATGTGAACCTAATTCCGTCCGGTGAAAATAAAGACAATTTGTCATCAAAATTATTAAATTTAAATAATTTATTGATATATGATTCATTTTCACATGAAAAAATATAATTTTTAAATTTTACTATTTGTATTTTAAGGTTCAAATGAAAATAAAAAATATGAAATATATTTTTTTTTAATATAAAACGTTTTTAATGTGAACATCCAATAGATTATAATATAATCTATTGGATGTTAAAAAATTATACCCCAAAAACGAAGAAATTGGAAAAATTGAAAAATCTTGTCTCTTTAAACTCTTTGATGGTACAAGATAGAATAGTGATGTAGAGGCATTTATTGTTTTTTTTTTCATAGCACCTATCGACCTGCATCATTAATTAAAAATATTTTGTCAAACACTTATTTGCCATTTGTTATTTGAAGGAAAAAATGTTTGACAAAATATTTTTAAATAATGATGCAGATAGACAGGTGCTTTAAAAACAAACAATTAATACCTCTTCATCACTATTTCAACTTGAACCAATAAAAAATTATAACAAAAAAAATGGAGAAATTGAAAAAATTGAAAATTTTGTCATGCCAAAAGGGCGAATCTTTTCGTTTTTTTGCTATAACTCTTTAACGATACAATATTAAATAGTTATATAAAGGCAATTAGTGTTTGTTTTCAAAGCACCTATCGATCTGTGTCATTAATTATAAATATTTTGTCAACATTTTTTTCCTGCAAATAACAAATGGAAAATTAATGTTATTTTTAATTAATGATGCAGATTGATAGGTGTTTTGAAAATAAACAATAAATGCCTTTGCACCATTATTTTATCTTATACCAATAAAAAGTTATGGCGAAAAAACGAAAAGATTCGCCCTTTTGGTTTTGGTCTTTTGTGGCTATAAATATCCAACAGTATGACACACGATTTTGGCACAGCATACTTGAGGTTAAACTACATTCAAAAATGTAAAAAAAACGAAAATGTCAAAAATTGCATATTCACCCCTTTGGCGATATTATTTAATGACGATATTATTTAATGACCCGCGTTTCATTTATAATCATACTATTAATTCACCTTAAAAACGTTTTATATTAAAAAATATTTTTTATTTATTTTTTTTTATTTTCTTATATTTTTATCTCAGTTAGATTTTCATTTGAATAAATTCTAAATGCCTTATATTATTAAAATTAAAAATATTCATGTTACAAAAAGTCTTTAATACGGAACCATGGCGATAGAACCATGATGAACCGGATGCTAAAAAACGATAATGTTGCATTGTCATCCAGTTTGAGGAAATATTTAAAATCTCAATCTAAATCAATTACAAAATGTGTACCGAACAGACAGACAAGAAAGCAACCTCATAAAAACGTTCTAAAAAATATTCTTTTTTTCATTTCATATTTTATAGCTATACTAACTATAATAAAAGTTTAAAAATTATAAATAAATATATTATAAAACAATTTACAAATTTATGGATGTCGAGCAAGCATTAAGTAAGAAATAACATTCAAGAACTACTTGAGAACTGAGAGGTATGCCAAAAAATTAACGAAAAATAAATATTTTGATTGATATTTCGTTTGATGAACATCATTCATCAATATGATGTACATATATGTTGTATTTTATATATTTGATCATTAGTATTAAGAAACGTATTCTTCACATATAGTTCATTAAATAGAATAAAACTTTTTCGATCATTCATCAAATTGATAATGAATTCATAACATTGATGTATAGTAGATATCAATATTATGAATCGTTTTTCATTGGAATGAATCATGGTTTGAAGAACGAAATTCATCAATATGATGATTTTTTTCTATGAATGTTTTCTTTCGATGGATTTTCTCGAAGAAGATTTTTTTTGGGAACAAATGACGAAGCCAAAGAATTGTCTATGGGAAAAATGTGTCTCCGGAAATATAGTAGGATATAAATTGTCCGCACACACAAAAAAATTCCACCACCCACTAGTTTTCTTCATATTGATGAAATTATTCATTGAATTAAACCCGTATTTTTTAAATGTTTTTCATTTTAAATATTTTTTTTAACATCAAATTTCAAATAAAAATATCTATTTACACATTTATGTATTTAATATTCTTTCACGGTCAATCATTAAACTATAAAATTTCCTCCAATTAAATAAATATTATTTAATGAACAAAATTCTTTAATATGATGTACACTTGTTCATTAATATGATAGTATAATTATAAATAAAAAATGATAAAACTAATTTTTAATTTCTAATTATGCCAAAATTCCATTTCATCATTTTAATGAACAAGTGTACATCAAATTGATGAATTTTGATATTTGTCTCCTAGTGGAAGTCTCTTCACTCAGAAGAAAATGTCCCATTAACAACTTAAGGGTACGATCATAGATCTTATGGTTCATGTATTAGTAGTTTTTTCTTTTTAAATCAAAAGTTTCCTTATTAATTTGACACTATTCGATATTTAAATATTTAAATATTATTATTTTTAATAGAATAAATACTATTATTTCAATGGTTTCCTCCTATAATAATAAAAGTGGCATAAAATACGAAAATACGAATAAAAACATGTTCGTTTTGTGCGTCATTCTGCGTGTTTGCTAAAAATGGTCGCATGCATTTTTTGTGATAATCTAATCCAACGCGTCATTGGTAAGGACTCAATGTATTTAATGTAAATTCATTATATTTAAAGTTATTGTTTTATTTATTACAGATAATAAATAATACCTTGAACTTCTATTATGGCCACAAACTCAAAAATATATGCAGACTCAAGTATTACAATCAATTCTTGGAAACTGAAGCGAACATTAAATGTGTAATAACCTTTTGAAACGAGATTTGTCTTTTTATGTGTGTGATTTATAAAAGTGAATTTCAATTTCGACATATTAATAAAATAAAATATATAATAAATTAACTAAAACCTATTTTGTTTTAATAAATTATTTGAAAATTTATTCGACTATACCATAAAATTAATAATATCATCATATCATTTGATATTTATAGTTCTTGCTTATTGTAATTAAAATAATACATTATAAAATGTATGGTACAACATCATATTATATTAAAAATGTACATAAAATCCCAATAAAATTTGTCAAAAGGACTTTTATTGATTTAATAGTATACAAAATATAAACGTTACCTCTTAGAAGACAAAGCCAAAAATGGTTTTAAATTAACGAATCGTTTGGATTCAACATTAAACCATAGAGGTAGGTAGCACTGAACAGGTAAAACTCAAAATTGTCTAAAAGAAGAGGACTCATTTTATTGATTCAACATTGGCCATACTTTATCATTAGTTTTTATGCTAAATATTTTCAAACCTATTAATTTATGAATAACATAATAAAAGCATCTTTTATTTTCGACACAAATGCTGAAATAGCATCCAAACAGACAGTATAAAAATTATACATTTTGCATTATAATATATAGATGTATTAACAAAAACCTTCTTATCACCGAAATTTCAATACATATTACTATACATACTCCATATTACAACAAATACCTTTGAATACAAATACCACAAAATTATTTCAAGTGTTTAATAATTTTGTTTCAATATTTCCATGTCACTTGTTAGTATTTTGAGGTATAAATCTATGAACTTGAATTAGTATTCATTAGTTAGAATTTAATAAGTAATATAATATCATATAGACTTATTAATCATTAAGGTAAATATCAAAAGCACCTTAAGCCCAAAAACACACACCAATTAAACAGTGCAAATTGCCAACCGCAACGTTATCGGTTTATACAATGTAAATTTGCATTTGCAACAAAGTAATTAAATTGCAGTGGCATTAATTACAATGCAAACAATTGGAGTAAGAGATACAACATTCGACAAGTGTCTTCGAGTATTAAATAGAAAGATGGAGAAAATTTGTTGCAGATACGGTGCATAATATGCATGAAATTTGCTTATTTAATTGAATATTTTAAGTAATACTCAAATTGATTACATATATTGCAATACCATATTTATTTGTACTAATTTGTATATAATTTAATCAAATAAAGGGTTCTTCATGATTTAGTATAAACGTAAAGTAAACTAAGAATATTAGCTAAAGGATAAGTCAAAATATTAGAAAAAAATAATATTTTGTAAAGCTCGAGACAAAATTGTGCGTAGATTCAAAGCAGTTAAGAAACATATTGCCCAAAGGTTGAAAACATATAAAGACGTTTTGGCTAATTTCTGCTCATTTCCAAATTATTTCGGTAGTCTGCATTTAAAATTCTACAAACATAGCTAATCTGTTATACGCTTTCTTTGAAATATCCAATTATATGTATATTTTCTAAAGATTAATTCAAAATATTTCATAAAATTATCAATAATTTTGTCTAGAGAAATGTATTGTCGACGATAAATGTATTATATGCATAAATTTTGCAAACAAATAATTATGATATCCAGCCAAGAATAAGTAATCATATTGATTTGGTTTTTATTCATAATATATGATTAATGTAAAAATCAATGATTTATTTAATAAAATCAAGAGTATGTTTACTGATGTCATGAGTAATTGGGTAAAGGTTGTGGAACACATTTTATAAGTTATTATTCATAATTCATGATTAAAATTTCATACATCATTGTGCTAAATAGCCGTAGTCTGCAGATAGCAAAATATATCGTAATTATGAAAAATAAAGCGCAACATATCGTATACATATTAAAATATAGTACTTCAATGGAATAGAAACATTGGGAAGGAAAGGAACATTAAAAAAACAATGGAAAAAATACATCACCTCAACTTATTCGTCTGTTAAATTTCAATAAGAGAAGCTACTAATACATGAACCATAAGATCTATGATCGTACCCTTAAGTTGTTAATGGGACATTTTCTTCTGAGTGAAGAGACTTCCACTAGCAGACAAATATCAAAATTCATCAATTTGATGTACACTTGTTCATTAAAATGATCAAATGGAATCTTGGAATAATTAGAAACTAAAAATTAGTTTTATAATTTTTTATTTATAATTATGCCATCATATTAATGAACAAGTGTACATCAAATTGACGAATTTTGTTCATTAAATAATATTTATTTAATATTTATAAAGAAATTTTATCGTTTAATGATTGACCGTGAAAGAATATTAAATACATTAATGTGTAAACAGATATTTTTATTTGAAATTTGGTGTTAAAAAAAATATTTAAAATGAAAAACATTTAAAAAATACGATTTTAATTCTATGAATAATTTCATCAATATGAAGAAAACTAGTGGGTGGTGGAATTTTTTTGTGTGTGCGGACAATTTATTTCCTACTATACTTCCGGAGACACATTTTTCCCATAGACAATTCTTTGGCTTGGTTATTTGTTCCCAATAAAATTCTTCTTCGAGAAAATCTATCGAAAGAAAAAATTCATAGAAAAAAATCATCATCATATTGATGAATTTCGTTTTTCAAACCATGATTCATTCCAATGAAAAACTATTCATAATATTGATATCTACAATACATCAATGTTATGAATTCATTATCAATTTGATGAATGACCGAAAAAGTTGTATTCTATCTAATGAACTATATGTGAAGAATACGTTTCTTAATACTAATGAACAAATATATAAAATACAACATATATGTACATCATATTGATGAATGATGTTCATCAAACCAAATTTCAATCAAAATATTTATTTTTCGTTAATTTTTTGGCATACATCTCAAGTAGCATACATCTCAAGTAGTTCTTGAATTTTATTTCTTACTTAATGCTTGCTCGACATCCATAAATTAGTAAATTGTTTTATAATATATTTATTTATAATTTTTAAACTTTTATTATAGTTAGTATAGTTATAAAATATAAAAGGAAAAAAGAATATTTTTTTTAAATGTTTTTATTAGGTTGCTTTCTTGTCTGTCTGTTCGGTACACAGATTGATTGAGATTGAGATTTTAAATATTTCCTCAAACTGGATGACAATGCAATATTATCGTTTTCTTAGCATCCGGTATCAAATTAATCATAATAATTGATTTTGGCTGTAATCATATATTATGAATAAAATCAAATCAATATGATTACTTATTCTTGGCTGGATATCATGATTATTTGAAATTTTATGCAGACAAAATTACTGATAATTTTATGGAATACTTTGAGTACAACTTCAGAAAATGTTTAGATAATTGGATGTTTCAGAGAAAAAGTATAACAGATTAGCTATTTTTATAGATTTTTAAAGGCAGTTTTGTTTTTAAAAGATACGATATCGATATTGCAAAATTTTTCAAAGCAAATTTGGATTTTTTCACATTTCAATATCATTTCCAATTCTTAAAATGTGTCGTACCATGAAAAGGCCAACAGAATCCATTAGTATCTACCGATCTAGTATGTCCAATTTGAATTTCGATATCGCTACTAGAAAATTTCCAACATCGACTGAATTCTCTTGCAGTTTTCATTGAGCTCGTAACGATATCGAATCGAATGGCATACTGGGAGCACATTAAAATATTGACTCACAATTCTTTTGTTTTAATATTCTCGAAACTTCAAATAGTCAATATTTGAAGTTTTTATTAGCGTGTTATTTATTTTTTACCACCATGTCACCTTCTCATAATTGTGTATTATGGTTCTAAAAATACGCATTTTTCTAATTAACAGGTTATTTTAAAATTAAATTTTAAATATGTTTACGCTTCAAATACTCCCATCAGGTCACTGATTTTGATCGATTACAAAAAAATTATTTTTTTTAAGCTATTTCGCAATTTCTCACATATTGCTCTATTAGATTTATTTATGTAATAGCTTAATTTTTGTATACTACACGGTATTAATATAAAACTGACTTACCGCACATTTCGGCAACGGCCCCTCCGGCATCTTCACCTTCCACCCCAACAGCGGCGGTATGCAGATCAACGCCGACATGATCCACACCGCCGCAATCATAAAGGCGGCGCGTGCCGGCGTTCGCGACTTCAGATACTCCACCGCCTTTGTGATGCTCCAATACCGATCCAGCGATATCAGACACAAATTCATAATCGAGGCGGTACAGAGTAAAACATCCATGGCCGAGTGTATGTCGCACCACCAACTGCCAAAGATCCAATAGCCCATCAGCTCATTGGCCAACGAGAATGGCATAATTATGAGACCCAGAAAAAAGTCCGCCACCGCCAACGAGGCAATAAACCAATTCTGTATGTTCTTCAGTGATTTCTCTGTGGCAATGGCAATGATCACCAACATGTTGCCGACAACAATGATGATCATCAGAATGGTGACGATGATGGAAGCAATGACAATGTGCGTCAACGTATAACCGCTCGGGTAGCGCCCATTAAAATGAATTTCGGTGATGTTGTTGTCAAGAGTTGTATTGCTTATATTCAACAGATTGCTGCTGCTGCTACTGTTGCTGTTGTAGTAGTTGTTGCCCGAGATGTTGCTGTTGTAATAGTTGCTGCTGCTCGTGCTGCTATTGCTGTTGAGGAACAAGAAGGTGTCATTGATGTAGTTAATGTTGTTGTTGCTGTTGATGTTGCTGAGTGTGTTGGCCACCGTGCTGTTGGCAAAACCCGCCAATGTGCTCTCGATGTAGCTGCTGAAGTTGGCGGCGCTATACTGACCGTCGACGGTCAGCAGCGGTGGATTGAGTGTGGCGCTGATGTTGCTGCTGGCAATGTGGCTGTTGCTGCTGTTGGCAATTGTGCTGTAGTTGCTAGCGGCACCGCCACCGGGACCACCGCCCGCAACATCTGTTGGACTTGTCGAACTGAAGATGGCGAGAAAGTCATCGGTGCTAATGTTGCCCGTGTTCATGTCGTAATTGATGTTGGTCTCCAGTTGGCTGTAGGCCATGTTGCTGCTGCTGCTTTGAGTGGCAATTGATTGTTTGGTGGGTGTAGTTAATAAATTAAGCACTTTAAATTTAATTTAGTATTTTTTTTTTACTTTAAAACTTTCTAAAGTTTAAAATTTTAAGTATTTTTATTTAGATTTTAAATATTATATATTACATCTAGTTTAGCTGTTTATTTAATATTTGTATTTTTTTATTTCATTTTTTTTTTATTAAATTTTCTTATTGCTTTTATATACTCTTTGCTAATTTCTTTTACACACTTTTTCGTACTTGATTTTTCTAATTTTGGTTATTTGTTCTTCGTGTTGTTTTTGTAATCACCATTGGTCCCTTTGCTCGGCGCCTGTAAGGCTCTTTTTACCAACTACAGATTTTTGATAATTTAAAAAATTATTATTATTTTAATTATTAATTATTATTTTTACTATTATTCTATTTACTTGATTTCTTAGTGTATTTAAAAAAAAATAGATTTCTAGATTTTATACAATTTAATTAAATAATTTTGTATTTTATTAATATTTTGATTTTTCGTCGCTCTTTATATTAATTTTACATTTTATTCTTTTTAGTTATGAATTTTACTAAATGTATTATTAGTTTTTATTATATATTTCTGTTAATTACAACAGTTCGCTTAACAGTGCTTTGTGCACTTTTATTAACAGTTTTGAGTGCAGCTATGCATATTATTTCAAATATCTGTTATTACTTCTGTTAATTACTAATGTAAACTCAACGGTGTGCATAACAGTTCTTTGCGTACCTTTATTAAGATTTGAGATTGCAGCTCTGTCAGTATTACAACGAACTGTTAATGATTCTGTTACTGATTGAATGTTAAGTTCCACGGTGTGTGTGTTTAATAGATCTACGATCACTTTGTGTCAACAGCTTTTTAACTCTTTTAATGGTTCTGTTATTTATTAACTGTTAAAAGTTAGCTTAACAGTGCTTTAAATTTTATTAACTCTTTTTAGAGCAGCTCTGTTATAATTGTATGTCTCTGTTATAATACTGCTGTATACTGTAAACTGTAATCATAACAGTTTGCCTAACAGTGTTCTGATCTCTCAGCGGATCTCTGATCTCTTTGGTTGACAGTTTTGTGTGCAGCTATGTTAACTACTACATGAAAACAGATCACTATCACACAGCATCCTTTCTTCAATACAATTTTGAAGTTGTTTTTCACAGAATTATGTTAGATGCGACTTTATAGTTCGTTAAATGTTGCTGTGTTTATGTTAAACATCATGTGTTTCTGTTACTTCTGTACTTCTCGAATTAAACAGCGCATTTAACAGTTCTATTAAAAGTTTAATTATGTCTTTCTGTTAACTACAAGAATCAAGACCATAGTCTGCTTTATTCTGTTACCATTAATGGCTTTATATGCTTTGTAGTGTTAAATTAAATGTTTGCTATATTTTTAATTTACATTAACACCAAATTTAGCAGTATATTTAACAGTGCAGTTAACAGTATAAGTGCGCTGCTCTGTTATCTACCAGAATCAGCACAACTTTTTGTTTTATTTTGTTCAAATTGTTGATTTTTCTATATGTTATTATATTTTTGTCTAGAATTTGATTACACTTTATATGTTTTCGTTGATTTTTGTATTTTTAAAAACTTTTTGAACTTATTTATGTTAATAAACTACTTTAGCATTTACCCGTTTGAACCGAATTATGTGGCCTTTGATGCAAGCACTTTATTATATACACAATAATTACGAATTATGAATTTTAATTATAAAATATTCAATTAGAACTTCTTCTCACAAAATAAAAACAAAATGCTGTACAATATTTACATGACTATTATGTGAATTTTTCTGTTTGTTTACTGTATTAAAAATGACGGATTAAGCGACTATTTTAATGGACACAAATAACAAATTAAAGCATTTATTTATGTTGGTGTTATTTTGAATGGAAGTTTAAGGTATTCTGTTAAAACCAGTGGTGCTTTTTTAATATTTATGTTATTCAATTCCTTACGCGATAACCACACGTTTCGTTTTTTTTTAATCAAAACGTAGAAGATGCACGCACTACAAATCAGTGATTTATAAACAATAATTTTTTTTACAAATTATTTTTTAATTTTTTTTGAAATTTATCTTTCACCTTGTTTATTTACACTATATTCGAAATTGATTTTTTTTTTTTATTTTTCCAATATTTAAAAAAGCAGGTTTGTTTTCGTCACGTTCGCGCGCGCCTATTTAAAGTTTCTCAATACGTTTCGCGATACCGCCGAAAAATACAGCTGCGTCTCTACTGCAGATGTCTACTGTGGTGCGTGCATGTGTTGTCTGTCCGTAGGTCTGTCTGTCCGCCAGTGTGTTTGTATTGAGAAGCAGACCCAAAATGTTCACCGAATTTTCGCGTTAGCAACACATTCGCACCGTTTGAATCGCACATCTTAACTGAAAGGGCCAACATTGACGAACGTGCTGCGTACTCGTTGCTGTGCTGTGCCATGCCAGCAGCAACAACGTGCAACGAGTGTGTGTGCTTAGAAGAGCACGCGAGAGCATTGTGGAACGCATTGCACTGTAGCTTCCACATGTCTTTGCCTAGCGCTGGGTGGCGCTTTTTTCGAATTTTTCACCATTTCCCAGCAAAAACATGTAGTAGGAAAATTCTTTATATATCTAACGAGAAAATTTTCCCACAGACAGCAAGCAACAGCGGCAAATGCTCACAGCATCCACAAAGCTCGCACGCACGCATCATGGAGAGAGAGAGAGAGCGAGCTTTTGCTGCAAAGCTCTACTGATTGCATTCTATTGCAACGCACTAAAATTGTTTTGAATCGTTGTTTGTTTTTTTTTTTTTGTTTTCGCTTTTATTTTTTTTTTATTCTTTAAATTTTATTCCTGCTTTTAGTGCGCTGTTTGTTATAGTGGCCTAATTTTTCACAGCTGGCAATGCCTGGCATCTCCTGCCGCCGCCTTGATTCACAAAAGCAGCTGCTTTGTTACTTCGTGCTTCGCTCTCTGCGCCTAAATTTGCGCTGCGTTGTTTGTTTACTTTGTTTTTATTTTTTGTGTGTGTTTTTTGCCTTTGCAATTGCGGGGCATACTTTTGGGCGCTTATAGTTGGATTTTTATTTTTGTCGTTTTGGCAGGCAGGCAGTACTTTTATCCGGCTGACGACGACATAAAAAACATAAAACTCTGTGCGCTGGGCAGGCAACTGCAAGGTTTTTTTTTATTATGCGAACGGTAGCAACTTTTTAAGAATACAAAAAACCTCTCTCAGCTAAGACACATAGCTTAGACAGGTAAGGACGCAAAACTAGTATAGGTCAGTAATGTTTGGTTTTATTTAATGAAATAAATATATTTTGAAATTTAATTAATACTAACCAAATGTATGTTGGTGCGCCTTTTTTAAAATTGTTTTTATTTTATTAACATATTATTTTTTTTTTGTATTAATTACTTTAATAAATTCGGTTTGATTAAATTGAATTTACAAGTTTTTATTTATAATTTTTTTAATTTTATTTTTTTTATTTTATATGATTATTTTATTCAAATTTATTCGTTTGTTTTAAACTATTTGTTGATTATTTTATTTGTTTTTTTTTTTAGATTTTATTTGATTTCATTATATTTGGTTTTGTTTTATTTGATTTTATTTTATTTGATTTTATTTGATTTTATTTGATTTTATTGATTTTATTTGATTTTATTTGATTGTATTTGATTTTATTTGATTTTATTTGATTTTATTTGATTTTATTTGATTTTATTTGATTTTATTTGATTTTATTTGATTTTATTTGATTTTATTTGATTTTATTTGATTTTATTTGATTTTATTTGATTTTATTTGATTTTATTTGATTTTATTTGATTTTATTTGATTTTATTTGATTTTATTTGATTTTATTTGATTTTATTTGATTTTATTTGATTTTATTTGATTTTATTTGATTTTATTTGATTCTATTTGATTTTATTTGATTTTATTTGATTTTATTTGATTTTATTTGATTTTATTTGATTTTATTTTATTTTATTTTATTTGATTTTATTTAAATTTATATAATTTTATTTGCATTTGTTTGATTTTACCTGCTTTTATTTTATTATATATAATTATAATTGGTTTTATTTTAGTTGTTTTTTATTTTATTTTGTTTGATTTGGTTTTTTTTTATTTGATTTTATTTGATTTTTTTTATTTTAATTGATTTGCTTTTTTTTAAATTAATTTGATTTGATTTTTTTTTATTTTATTTGATTGTATTTGATTTTGTTTGATTTAAGTAGATTGTATTTTATTTTAATTCATTTTATTTGATTTTATTTTATTTTATTTAATTTTCTTTGAATTTAATTGATTTTGTTAGTTTTAGTTGATTTGATTTTTATTGATTTTATTTTTTTGTTTTAAGTTGATTTTGTTTGGTTTATTTTTTTTAATTATTTTGTTTTTTTTTTTAATTTACTGGATTGTTTGAATTGATATTTTTTAATTTTTAATTTTTTTTTTAATGATTTCTAAAATTCTAATATTTTGTGCCAAAAAATATTTTTAGAATTATTTACTCTGCCACCAAATCACAGACCACCGCCTCATAAATTCATCGAGCTACCGTTAATTTGTAGCCTTTGTTTGACAGACACAACCCTTAACACAAAACCCGAAACGCCTACTCCAAAGGATTAAAAACAAATAAATAATCAACGCAAATTAATTTTGATTTTTGTGGCTTCGTGGTTGCAACCGACTGTGCCGCCCCGTCCACTGACTCACCGACTAACTGTGGCATAGCCCTATATGAAGTCTCAAGAAAACCCTCCGAAAATCAATTGCGTTGCCAAAAATTAAAAGTTAATTTTTTATCAACCACAATTTCTTTAATTTATTGGACTGGCTTTCATCTTGACTTTGCCTTCAGTTGAGTTGAGTTGAGTGCCTTTGTGTTACTTCGAAATCCTATAAAATTTTCAAACAAAAATTTTTCATGTCGAGAACCGCCACAAAAAGGACCAATTGACCGTTACGCATTCTACGTAGCTGGAAAATTTGGCAAATTAATTGATTTTCAAATTAAGATTGATTTTGTGGCATCAGCAATAACAAGAAATAAAATTCATGCAAAGTTTCGGTCAAGTTTTTCAATTACGTTGCGAAGAGGTGACGAAAAATGTAGGCGGTTTTTCGTGACATAAAATTTGCGTAAATTCTAAGAAATCTTGTTCATGTCGCGCCAGTTGAATGACAATTGATTGGTAATTGTCAACTTGCAATGAATATTTGTTTGAAGTAGCTGTTTGTATAATTGTTAATTAATTGTATTTGAAATATGTGACGAAAACTTAAATGTATTTTTTTTTTCAATTCGCATAGGCATAATTCTTAAATATCGATTTCTCTTTGGTAGGGCGACGACACTGACAGCAGCAAGGTTAGCATTTTATTTAATTTGCGATAATATAAATATTTTATGAACAGTTTTCGTAAAGCAATATTATTTAAATTTGTAAACAAAATAAATAAAATTCACTTCAATCAAATATTTAAAACCGTTCATTTATCTGTCTTTTTTTAAATTTTTTTTATGGATTTGAGTGATTGAAATGAATTTCAAATTGTAGCAATCAAAACAGGGTTGACAACTGTTTTAATTTATTTTTTAATTATTAAAGTATGAAGTATTTTGAAATGTTTCATACATACATAAATAAAAATATGAAATTACTAAGTCAAATTTAAAACACTGATAGTCAACATAGTGAAACTGAAAATAATTGAAACTAACCATACAGAAACTCAACAAAATGGAACTCAGCATCACTTAAAAACACTTCCTAGAAATTTAACATATTTTAATTCATCACAATTATATTCACCACTGAAAATATATAAACCACACTAAAACTCACCAGAATCTAAAACTTAGCAATAAATGAATATATTAAAATTCAACATACTAAACTAATTAATATTAGAATTTTCTAGAATAAACAATTTCAATTCAACTAATATTCAACACACTGCAATTCACCACTTAAATATTTACCACACAAAAAGCAGCATTAAATGAATGATTTTTCAAATTATTGAAATTAAACTCAACGTACTTACATTTTCAATGAAATTCACCATACTTTCAAACATCGTACAAAAATTTACCACACTTTAATTAAACTTGCAATCAAATTTCGTTTGTTCTCCAGCCTTTAATTTATCTATCTTAAACACCCCCAGTATGAACACGTGATGTTTTCACTTATTACTCTTGAATAATCCACACTTTAACTCACCACACTTTAAGACTCCACGACACACTTGTGTTATAAATCTGTAAAACACCGGAACTCATCATAATATCACTCGCCACAATTCGAATTACCACACCTAATTTCACATCTTAACTCACCAAAATGCGATGAAACCCTATGTACTTTTACTCACCATACTTAAATTTATCATCATATTTAGTCGCCACACTGAAAATCACCATACCATAACTCGTCTATCTGAAACCTAAACTCACCATAGTCAGAATACATTCAATAATCACACATTAATTGAACTGACTTCAATTGAACACACTTGAAGTCACCACACTTTAGTTCTAAATACATTAAAATACCGCTCTCCAACTCACCTCACATTAACTCAATACTTTTAACACACTTTAATTATTCTTGACGGCACGATATCACACTTTAACTCAACACACTTTAACTTACCACACTTTAACTCATCACAATTTAACTCACCATACTTTAACTTACTACAGTCTAACTGACTGCACTTTAACTCACCACACTCAACTCATGATACCACAATTTAACTCACAACGTATTAACTACAATACTTAGACTAACCATAGCTTACCAAACTTTAACTCACCACTTGTAAAACATTTTATTTCACGATGCCAAATATTAACTCACCATGTCGTACTTAAACTCACCACACTGTATATCATAATTTTTATCAGTCTTTAAATCACGACCATAAAACTCTCCACACTCAAACTTTCCATGTATTAAATATCCATACTTAAATTCTCCACATTTAAACCCACATTTAAACTCACCACACTTAAACTCACCACACATTAACTCACCACACAAAAACTCAACACACTTACACTCAACACACTTAAACTCACCACACATGAACTCACCACACATAAATTGAACACACCTAAACTCACCACTCATGAACTCACCACACTTAAACTTACCACTCTTAAACTTACCACACTCAACAAATGAAAATTACTGTTTTTACTAAATTTGATTTAAATTATTTGTTTTTAATTTATTTTTTTAAATAAATTTTTAAATGTTGTCATTCATTGTTATTTGGCAACCATAGTCAAAAACATAAGTATGCTCTACTTATTCTTTAGCATCTTCTTCCGCTAAGTGAATATCACTCACTCAGTCTCTCCCTCACTCACTCATTCACTCAGTCAGTCGAACGGACAAACGTTCGCTCACATCATTCAATCACAACGCCATTCAGCCGAACGTGTGGAGGATCCAAATACAAAGCAACACCAAAATTCTTCAGCATTTTTCGAATTTGCTGCAAATTTTCTTCAACGATTTTTGTATATGTTTCGCATATAAAAGCGCTTCAATATTTTGCTGTCACTTTAGTTTAAAATTGTTCCTGCTGCAATTAACTAAGAGCAACGTGCGCCAAACTAGCACAAAATATTTAATATTTTCAAAAGATTTGTTTTCCGGTTCTAAAATAAAACAAAAAATAGAGCAGCAACAATATGAAGATCGCTTTGTTGTTGTGCATTACGCTGGCGTTCGTCGGACTGCAGGGCGGACAGTCGGTGCAGGCGGTCACCGCACACTGCAAAGAACTCAGTAAGCAACACGTGCAAAGTGCAAAATGCAGAATGTAAAATGGGAGGCAGACAGACAGTGAATGGTTTTTGGAAATTTAAATTGCATGCGTATGACAGACGCCAAGTGTAATTTTGAGCAATGACTTCATTGTTTTCTGATTTATCGACCTGTGTCTGACTTTTATACAGATGACGGCACACGCAATTGTGACAAATTGTTTAATTTTCAAAAGAATACAAATCAAAAATAAACTGAAACGTGCATAAAATTAAAACAATAAAATGGAAATATTTTCAATAATAAAAGTGTTGACTGAAAAATATTCTAGTTTTACAATATGGAAACTATGTGAAAATTAGCAAAAGATGTGATTATTACGTCGCGTAGTTCATTTTTATCAAATTTATACTTAATTTTATAAAAAATAATATAAATTTTGAAGAAAATGAAAAACAAACATTATAATTTTCATTGTTATAAAAAGTATTTTTTCATTTATTTTTAATATTTTATTTATGTTTATTAAACTAATTTGGTTTTTTGTGCAAAACATAGAAAATATGGACAAAACGAAAGACTAATGCAAAAACATAAACGCGGAATCGTAACCGTAATTAAACCGAAACCTAAACAAAATAGATAAGCAAAACCTATATTTGTTTGGGTTACATATATGAAGAGCTCAGAACAATCAAAATTTACGTAGAAAAATTTAATGAAAATGTTCAGAAATACATAGTAATTTTTCATGAATTATGAAAATAGTCCATAATTTATGTATACTTTTTTCCTTGAAGCTATTTTAAATCCAATTTCCGTATTATAGGGAAACTATTATGCCATTCAATATTCATATTCATTTCGATATTTTTACAAGTTCAATGCGAGTAGGTGGAGAGATCACACGATATCGGACATATTCTCGTATCAAATATCTAGAAATTTGACCTACATGGTAGGTATATATCGATGCGTTCTTTCTAAGTTTTCTCGATACGAGACATTTTTCGAAATCCGAACGATACCGATGAAATAAATAATCAAAGTTCAAGATAGCTTCGAAAAATTTTGCGTTATCGATGTGATAAATGTTTAAATTTAAAAAAGTTGAATCGATAAAACAATTAGATCGAACTATTTTTATCGAAGTTATTCGAGAAAACTTCGAGATATCGATGATCTTCGAGACATAAAGGGTTTTTCAAATGGGACGCTACAAAAGCAAAGCGACAGGGACAGCAAACGACGCCATATTTCTTGCCGCACTTTTGACATTTCTCTTCAGTAAGGTTTGCCATTTCATGATGGAAAGACATACGAATTCGAATTTCGGTAGTAAATTTTAATAATTTCGACTCGTTGTTGGCTCGTATATCTTTCAATCATGAAATGGCAAACCTTACTAAGGAGAAATGTCAAAAGAGCGAAAAGATATATGGCGTTGTTTGCTGTCCCTGTCGTTCTACTTTTGCAGCGTCCCTGTTGAAAAACCTTTAAAAAAAACTTTTGTAGCGCTCTAATGGAAAAACCCTTTATAACCAGTGATTCGATATCGTATGCAATTCATATTGAGTTTTGGTTCATACTCGGACTTATACTAAGATTCATACTGGATATAAATAATGTATGCAAAAATAATAGATAATACAGTGAAAACTAATAGCACATATTCATAGACAATTTAAAGTTAAACTAAAATTAAAGTCAGCTTTTTTAATTTTCACATAGAATAAAATCTCCAAAAGCTGATCTATGCGCCAATGTTTTTAACAACTTATTTAAAATAGTTCCTATAAAGACAAATTCAAGGAAATACTTTTCTGATCACCACATAAGACGAAGAAATTATTCCTTGAATAAAAATATTTTTGATTTATTTGAAAGAATAACAACAAATTAAGAACATAACACAGGCAAATCATCATACGTCATATTTTCTTTTAGACAATTTCTTTTGTATTCCATTACGTTCTATATCATTACTTCTAGACAAATTTTTGTACAACAAAATTTTATTGATTATGTCTATCTGTCTGTAGAATTTCTGGATGCGAAAATAAACAAAATTAATGTACAAATTTCGTCACTATCATTTTTTTTTTTTTTTTTGGAATATCTACTAAGATCCACAGCACTCAGACAGTCTATATCCATTGTACTGTGAAATCTATTCCCTACAATTTTGTGGTTAATATCACCACGAGCGCCCATGCCCAAGCCGGGATTCGAATCCGAGACCTTCAGAATGCAAGTCCAGCGCGCTACCTCTGGACTGCTGAGGTCGACTATCATGCTAAACTGTCGAATTTTTGAATATCAAGTATACTGTACCAAAATAGTGTGTGATTTTGTAGGATATTTCCAGCCACAAAAGACAAAACCAAAAGGGCCAATACGAAAAATTGGAAATGTTGTCAGGCCAAAAGGACGAACTAAAATTCACCACACTCAGACTCATCAGACTAAAACTCACCACAATAAAATTCACCACACTAAAACTCACCACACAAAAACTCACCATAATAAAATTCACCACACCAAAACTCACCACACTAAAACTCACCACACTAAAACTCACCACACTAAAACTCACCACACTAAAACTCACCACACAAAAATTCACCTCACGAAAACTCACCACACCGAAACTCACCACACAAAAATTCACCACACGAAAACTCACCACACCGAAACTCACCACACTAAAACAGCTACTGTGAAAAACTATACGTGGAAGATTTTTACGGGGAATATTTCTACTGCTATAAAATGAACAATAACAATAATTATTTTTTTTACAATAATTATTTTTTATTTAAGCGAACTGCTCGCTTTGATGATTCTAAGGCAAACTGAAGCACAGTCTGAGAAAGAATTGTCCTTGAGAAAAGTTGTTTTGGCGGAGAATTATTATTTGGTTACTACATTTATAAAAAAGAAAAAAAAAAACTTCCACAGCGAATTACGGGTCCCTGCTAAATAATAAAAATGTTTTTTAGATTAATAAAATTGCTCCATATCCTTGCATTCACAAAATCTTGACACGAGTCGTGCACGGGTCCAGCTAGTTTTTAAAAATTCACAAACTTAAAAAAAAAATACAAAAATATGCCAGCTTTCTATCGAATTTCATAAAAATTTGTAAATAAATGGTTTTGAATTACAATTAACAAAAAACTAATTCAAACAAAAGTAGCGTCGGTAGCTCAAGGTTAGTGCGTTGAACTGCGAACCTGACTATTAAAACATTGTCTATAAAAAACTCCAGAGTCGGCAAAAAACTGTAGGTCCCACCACTTTGAGTACAAATATAACACGCATAGCCCAAAGTGGTGAGAGAGCTCGCCCTAAGTTCTTATAGGCCTGTAGCGCCAAACTATTATTACACTACACAACAGCCATTCTGCACAACAGTCAAGGTTATTTTTGCATTATGTCAAATGACGCCCTTATTCCGAAAATATGATTTAATAATGTTTCTTTGGATAGGTATACAAAATATGGGCCAATAACTTTTGATCCGAGCTTTCATAAACGTGGTCACATACATTTGCAAATATCTCGCGTTTTAAATAACACATATGATCAAATGTTATATCGAATGAAAGTAAATTGAATATCGAATGAACATTTCTTAGAACATTTTATAATTGGTTCATTAATTTAAGAGAACTCGAAAGGAGAACTTGAAAAAACATTTTTTTCAACAAAAATTTAAGAAAAAATTCATTTAAAAAAAAAGGAAAAAATCGAGAAAGTAAGATAATACACAAATTTTAATTTTCCAAAATTAGTTCACACTCTTTCGAAGAAATTACGCTATAAATGACAAAGTTATATGGGTAACATTTGATGATAAAAAAAGTTATGTGAAAACAATATAATTGAGTGCTTACAAATAGGCATAAAAATAAAAAATGTGAACGGATCACGATTAATATGAGAGCCTATTGATGGATGATTGCTTGTAATTAATTTTAAATTTTATAACTTTATCTTTAATATTTAACGAGATTTGTGATCCTAAAAAGTAAACCCATATTTCGTACGTTGACTAAATCGACTAATTTTCGAACTTTGCATTACTATTCTACTAAAATATAATGAAAATAAATTTCACATCATTCGGAATAGCAGTTTTAAAGTTATCGTGTATAGGCGGACAGACAGACGGTCATATCTAAATCGACTCGGAAAGTAATGTTGACCAAGAAAATATATACTTTTTCATACCAGTCACGCCTACTAAGAGGCGCTAAAATATCCTCACATTTTATAACTTGTAACCCATGGGCATTGGGTGTAAACATATTATATGATTTTTTTTAGTTAATACCCAATTGTAATGCGTTCACATGATTTTTTCTGTTCTCAAAACGTATTCATGGATTTCTTTTATTTTTACATCATTTTCTTTAAAATTGTACAGGCTAATTTTGCAATATTACAATTTTCGCCATTTTTTAAATGCATTTTTTAATAAAATTTTGGTCGACAAAATTTACATTTTTCGAGTTCTTCTGTAGAGTTTTCTTAAACCAGTAAACCAATTCCAAACTATTGTAGGAAATGTTTATTGCATATTTAATTATCTTTCATTCGATATAACAATTGAGTTTATGGGTTTTATTAAACGCGAGATATTTACAAATATATGTGACCACCTTTTTGAAAGCTCAGTACAAAAGATATTGCCCGAAATCTCGTAAACCTATCCGTAGAAAAATTTTTAATTCATATATTTAAAATCTGCGTGTCATTTCCAATAATACAAAAATAATGGAATTTACTGCGCAAACTTTTGTTCTCATTTTGTTGTGGAGTGTTATTATTATAATACAAACAAAAACAGTTTTTCATACGAATCAAAATCGTTCTAGAAAATGCAAATGTATGTACGTAGAAATTTAGTTTTGAAAACTTTTGTTCACAAATTTTATATGAATTTTGAAGGAAAATATTAAATAATTTGTACGTAATTTGTATATTAAAACATATCAAATAGGCTTAGAGCAATCGTAACTGTTCGCATTTTGTATAAAAGAACCATTATATTTTGAGATCAAAACCGATCAAAAATCTAAACATATTCTTGAGTAGTTTTTGAATCGAAAATGTTACTGAATATATCTGTGGCAATATGAAATAAAAGCATAAGTCTATTTTTTGAACTTTTCAGGAGATTCAGGAGACTGATTCCGAACATTATTTTTAAACATATTTTAAAAATTATATTTGCAAATTTATGAAAAACTTAAATAAAATAAATGTCTGCTAAATGTTATGGTTAGAATTTTTTGTCAAAATTTTTTTTTTAATAAAAATTAATATTTTTTGCTTTTATCTCAGTAACTATAAGAAGGAACAATATCAAAATTTGACACAAAGTGAATTCGTATATCAGGATTACGATGGTATTAATAACTCAATTTGAACATATCTCGAGATATGCTGTTATTTCATAATGCCACAGATATTATGAGTTCCCAAATTTGATACCATTTATTAATGAAATATTTTTTTTTTGTATTATTTCCAGATCAAGTCAATTGCTATCAGAGCCGCAACGAGGGTTACTTCTGCAACAGCAAGGACCAAACAAAGACCGAAACGCGATGGTTCTACTACAAAGGCGTCTGCAAACCCTTCACATACAAGGGCTGCAACGGCAACAGAAATCGTTTCTGCACTGCAAAGTCCTGCGAGCAACGGTGTGGTGAAAACTAAATCAGAAAAGTGCGGAACCCAAATATTATACTCAATATGGCAAAAAGCTGAATAAAGCGAAAAAACTGAAGCATGATTCGGCCAATGTGTTCCAATTCAGTTAAATTGCTGGAGAGGAACAGTTTAAGCGGTACAAAAACGTGCAATGCATTAAATATAGTATTTAAGTTAATCTATATTTTTTCTATGGATCTATAAATTATTTGTTCTTGTAACGTATTATAGATTATACTAAATACTATGCGAAATATTATTTTATATGTATCAAATAAAAATTGAAAATACTAAAAGTAACTTTGAAATTTACCAACTGTGCGCGAATCACAACGAAAAGCGTCACAGCAACGATCTGTCTCAGACAGTGTCAAAAACATATGGGCAACAAGCGAACAAACCGAAAAAAAAACTGAAACTATGGGTGACAATTTTTTTTTTTTTTTTTTGTATTTCTTAAATATTTTGTACCCAAGAAACATTCAATGGCGACACCTGTCAATCGTACATGCAAATGTATCGAGTGACAAAAAGCATTGTGTTGCTCGCTGACGCAATCGCAGAAATTGTGATTTGCGCTGGCAACACTTCTTACATCAATTGTCGGCCTATACCGATTACCGGCTAATTGACCCTTTGGGTTAAGGCCAAAAACACACACGTTGTAATCTTCAAAGTCAAGGCGGAAACTGTTAAAAGCTTTTTTTGTTTTTTTACTTTTAGAAAATAAATAATTTAAAGTATTAATTACAACGTGGTTTTGTAAAGTGCTGGGTGCTATGACTCGTGTATTTTAAAGACCACACAAGCACATGGTGTTTTTAAAATGTTCTTTTTGTATATTTCACATTTACGTCGCAGAACCATCCATAATTTTACAATATTTCATGCCAAAAATTCTTAACAAAACTTTTCGCTGTTGCGGTCTTCTTATTTATTGTCGCATCTGATGCTTATTTTGTACTAAAAATATTGAATATAGTTTTTGGTTGGCGGTCTTTAATTTTTGGCGTTCCATGTTCGAGATTTCTTGACGAACATTTCTAGTGAATTTTCTACGTAGCTGGAGAGTTTGATGCAAAATAGGAGCAACACAAAATTTAATATAAATTAGACACAATGCTCGCTTTATTACAAAATTACTTATTGTAAAATTCAACAGAACAAATACGACACAAACAAAAAAAAAAAATAAAAAAGAAAGAAATGATTGTGAAAAACTATAGAATTAAATAATTTTACAGATTTAATAAAATTCAACCCTGAAGATGTTGGAATAAAACCAATGAAACGTCGCACAGTGAGCCCAAACGCTCTTAAATCAGGTGAAATTCAGTATTTTCGGAACCACTCAACCGATATTTCCCGGTAGAATTGTTCCCGGTAGAATTCTTTCTCGTAGAATTCTTCCCCGTAAAATTTTTCCCAGTAAAAGTTTTAGTGTGGTGGTTTTTAATGTGGTAAGTTTCGGTGTGGTGAGTTTATGTGTGGTGAATTTTGGAGTGGTGAGTTTAATTGTGGTGAGTTTTAGTGTGGTTAGTTTTGGTGTGGTGAGTTTTAGTGTGGTGAGTTTTAGTGTGGTGAATTTTAGGGTGAATTTTATTGTAGTGAGTTTTAATGTGGTGAGTTTTAGTGTGGTGAATTTTAATGTGGTGAAATTTTAGTATAGTGAGTTTTAGTGTGGTGAGTTTTAGTGTGGTGAAATTTTAGTGTGGTGAGTTTAAGTGTGGTGAATTTTAGTGTGTTGAATTTTTGTGTGGTGAGTTTTAGTGTGGTGAGTTTTAGTTTGGTGAGTTTTGGTGTGGTGAGTTAAAATGTGGTGAGTTTTAGTGCGGTGAATTTTAGTGCGGTGAGTTTAAGTGTGGCGAAATTTGAGTGTAGTGAGTTTTAGTGTGGTGAGTTTTAATGTGGTGAAATTTTAGTGTGGCGAGTTTTAGTGTGGTGAGTTTTAGTGTGGTGAAATTTTAGTGTGGTGGGTTTTAGTGTGGTGAATTTTAGTGTGTTGAATGTTTGTGTGGTGAGTTTTAGTGTGGTGAGTTTTAGTGTGGTGAGTTTTAGTGTGGTGAGTTTTCAAAGCCAACGTAAAAATTTGAAAGATTAATTAGTTCTTAGCATTTTTAACCTTACTTATTTTTTGCCTATCGAACTATATATGCAGGACAACATTATTTCAGAAAATATAAACTTTTTGAAAGGACTTTTCATAAAACCGTTATATCTACCTGTAAAATGTATATATTACCAAATTATTTTTTATAAGTTCGATGTTTATAAAGTTAGTATTTAATCGGCAAAAGTTTCATGATGATAGAGTAAACTATTATTGAGATATGTTCAATCAAATTCAATGTTAGTTTAGCTTAATTTCCCATACAAAATACTAAACTGGGTTCTGGTGTAGACAATTTTGTATTTCGTATGGGAAATCAAGCTTGAAAATTATTAAGTCCCAAATTTCGTGAAATTGAAAAGGTTAAATCTCAAATTTGACTTTGCTTTTGTCGATTTGGTGTGGAATTTGGAATTTGGTACTGATTCTAACTGAATGCTCAGTTTTTTCGTAATCCGTAACGTTTTTTAAAAACGAATTTTAAGGCATTTTTCAGCACTTTTTAGACAAAATAATAATAATAATTTTAAAACAAAATCAAACTTCGGTTTGAACATTAAACATATGCACAAATGCATTTGAAACCTATGTCAAGACATTAATTTCTTTCAAGACATGTACTGTCGCCGACTCTATGCTTAGAAATCAAATGAATGTGTTGCTCACAACAACAAAGCACAAGTAGTGTCAACACAAAACACAAACAAGACGTAGTTGTAGTGAAGAGGTCTATAATGATGTGCAATCAAAATTCAAATACTGAAATGAATTGCTTATGACACCGAGTACTTAGTGCATTTTACATTTTTTTATTATTCTTACTCTAAGGATTTTTCAATTAACTTGAAATATAGAAAAAATTCAAATGATATAAGAAAAACAAGTAATATTTTATATTAAATTGTTTATTAATCGAACATTTTTTCATAATTTAATTAAAAAAAAATATATATTTTTTGATATATTGCTTTTCGACCAATGCGTTGTTTTTGTCATACAAAAACTTTATTAACATTTTTTTTTTTTAAGTAATGTTTCTCGAGACAAAATTTTTGGCAAGCATTTTTTTTTGGTATGAAAATCACACTTTTGAGGTAGCTTATAGGTAGGAATTGAGACAAAAATTGTTGTATATTTTATAAACATATAAATTCTAATAAATACATTATGGCCGTCGAACGCCGAGCGACAGATTTGTTGTTGGTATCAACGTTCGTCTTCTTTCTCATTACTCGTTGCGCTCACTCACTGCAGTCGCTGTATTTGTTGAATTTCCAGAGACAGTAGTGTCATTTGGTTTTGTTTGTCAAAATATTGGATGTCTTGACACTACTTAACAGCATTATTCAAATTCACTATAATACTGTAGACTGCCAATTCAAAATTTATGTGCAGTAGTGCATATTTTGGAGAAGGAACTTGAAATACATTTGAGCAGATGTCTATTGAACATACCAGATTCCTGCGTAAATGGCTTTTTTCATAAATTTAAAATGCCTGCTATGCAATATATATTTTTCATACCGTAATCCTGTGCATTTTCCTTAAAACTGCTACTATAATTCCAATTCTCTTTGCATACTTTTTGTCTGGGGAGTTTGAAAACAAAACAAAAATGTAAACGATGTGTTAAATTAAAACAGAATAAAATCAGAGATAGAATTGTTTTCAGATAACATTGATCAAGTTCTACTTTTTTTTTAATTATTGCACTGTAATATTTTTAAATGTAATATTATTACTTATACACTGTATTTCGGCATGTTCCAACATTCGATCGGAAACGAATTCTAATTGCTATGCCCCAGAATTTAAACTTTTAATACAGAATCAAATTGAATACATTACATTACATACACTACATTTTAAACAAATTTATTAAACAGTAACTTTTGTAGTGTTTTGTAATTAATTAAATATAAAATGAAGTTAGACGAAATTCTCACGCCGAATTTTCGTTTCGTCATTTCTTTCGAAATCCAGTAAAGTATTAGCATACTAGACATATATAAATGTTATTTAATACATGAACGCATTGAAATATTGATTTTTACTGTCAATATAATGTGAATTCATCATTTGTTTAAAATAAACTAAGCCAAAAGAAATATATTAAAAGCATCTGTTGAGTAAGAAATAAATTTAATTAAACGTTAATAATATAAAACATTATTCGAAATATACAAAAGGTAAAAATATATATAAAAAAAACATTTTTTTAAAATAAATAAATTAAATATTTAAAAAATATATTCTAAATACCTTTTGTTTTTTGCATTGAAAATGTTTGTACTATATAATTTTTCTACCCCCGCTGTCTTCTACCTCTTAATTGCTTTTTCACCTACAATACACGTACTATATTTTTATCTCTGTTCGTTTAATATTGACCCATTTTTATTTATTCTACTTTTTGTCTCGTTGTGTCTGCCATCAGCATTGGTTGTCATTAAAAATTTGACAGCTCATATCAACGCCCGACGGTTTCTACAACTACTGCAGGCTACACAAAAAATTATTATTCATTTTTAATACATTTTATTTTTTATAATTATTTGCTGGTTAATATTTGATGAGTTTTTGTCACAATCAAATGTTACACATGGCTCTATTTATTTTTTTTATTACTGCAACAATTAATGTAATGAAAAATGTATATTGTTCAGTCATATCTGCATTTTTTAAATATTTTTATTCGACATTTAATATGCATTATATGTATAATAAAATGAATTATGATGAATAAAAACATGTTCTTTTTATAAAATACAAAATTTGCTAAATTTAAACACTAACAAGCAAAAAAAATGGAGCGTATGTTGCTCAGTGGTTGGAGAATTGGTCCGCGAACCGACAGACTGCGGGTTCGTCCACACTCTAATCCAACATCAAATATCGTGAAGAAATATAGTTTTTTTTTGTTATTAATATTTTAAAATATTTAAAATAGTATACAAAACATTAATAAATAATAATATGTACATTATTCTTAAAAGCAATATGCAAAATATGTAAAATACTATTCAAACTATGCAAACTAATGCAAACTATGCAATATATGCATACAAAATGTGCAAAATATGCAAAATATAAAAATATGGAAAATATGCAAAATATACAAAATATGCAACATATCAAAAATATGAAAATATACAAAACATACACAATATGCAAAATATGCAAAATAAACAAAATATGCATTAATGCATAATATGCAAAATATGCAAAATATGTAAAATATGCAAAATATGCAAAATATGCAAAATATGCAAAACATGCAAAATATGCAAAATATGCAAAATATGCAATATATGCAAAATATGCAAACTAGGCAAACTATGCAAAATATCCAATATATGCATACAAAATGTGCAAAATATGCAAAATATACAAAATATGAAAATATACAAAACATACACAATATGAAAAATATGCAAAATATGCAAAATATGCAAAATATGCAAAATATGCAAAATATTCAAAATATTCAAAATATGCAAAATATGCAAAATATGTAAAATATGCAAAATAGGCAAAATAGGTAAAATATGCAAAATAAACAAAATATGCATTTATGCAAAATATGCATTTATGCAAAATATGCAAAATATATAAAATATGCAAAATATGCAAAATATGCAAAATATGCAAAATATGCAAAATATCCAAAATAAGCAAAATAAGCAAAATATGCAAAATTTGCAAGAGATGCAAAATATGCAAAATACGCAAACTATGCAAAATTTGCAATATATGCAAACTATGCCAAATATGCAAACTATGCAAAATGTGCAATATATGTATACCAAATGTGCAAAATATAAAAATATGGAAAATATGCAAAATATACAAAATATGCAACATATCCAAAATATGAAAATATACAAAACATACAAATAATGCAAAATATTCAAAATATTCAAAATATTCAAAATATTCAAAATATTCAAAATATTCAAAATATTCAAAATATGCAAAATATGCAAAATATGCAAAATATGCAAAATTTGCAAAATTTGCAATATATGCAATATATGCATAATATTCAAAATATTCAAAATATTCACTCTATCCAAAATATGCAATATATACAAAAGTGCAAAATATGCAAAATATGCAAAATTTGAAATATATGCAAAATATGCAAAATATGCAAAATATGCAAAATATGCAAAATATGCAAAATATGCAAAATATGCAAAATATGCAAAATACGCAAAATATGTAAAACATGCAAAATGTGCAAAAATATATAAAAATATTCTATATTTTTCAAAACATACAAAAAAGATAACAAAAATATATAATTTGAATTCCCTAAATCTAAATAATGCTTAAATTAAAATTAAAATATGATTCATTTTTAAAACATCATAATGAATTTTAAAAGCAAATCAAGTGCAATCAAAACGTCAAAAATTAAAATGCTATACACAAAATATAAAGCAAACACCTTGTCAATACTGACAACGTGTTTGATTAATGCAAATATTTGTTGAGCAACAGTGGATGGATAGACTAAGGGAATGAACAACAACTAAAAACAACAAAACATTGACATGCACTGACTGTGCGCCCACTGACAGCTAAGTGACAGCAAACATTAATTGGCTCTCATTCGCCCGCTCAAAGTAACTCCCATAACTTGCGCTCATCGTTAAATCGTTGCAACTTTAAGTGTTGCATGCAGCAAATCAGTCACATGTTGGCTCCTGTTTGTCGTGATTTCAATTGTTGCAATTACAATCGGAGCAACAACAAATTATTGTTGCAGCACCTGCTGCAAAGTAGCAGGAACAGAATTATGTTAAACTTTCGGTTATCCTGTCAACGGAAATCAATATTTAAACGTAAAATACATGTATAAATTTATTGCTATTGTTTGCTTTGCACATAATGTGTTCGATTTACTTGTTTTCACGCTTTTCAAAGAAAGTTTTACACACTACGTTATATGCGAAAATCGTGATTGAATCGTCTTACATTTGCTTGGCAGGGGTTTTTTATTTTTATTATTAAGTTTCCGTTCAATAAATGCGCCTCAGGTGGCATTGACACACACGCATACTTTGAACACTGCATGAAATACCCGGTAGGAAATATATAATAGATGATAAAGTCATGAAACTTTTTAAGTCTAGAACAAAAAAAAATATTAGATACTACAGCAAACAGTCCTATAAGAACTTAAGCCGAGCTGTCTCACCATTTTGAGCTGTGCGTGTTATATTTCTACTCAAAGTGGTGGGACCTACAGTTTAATGCTGAATCCGAACGGCAGGTGAGAGCTTTTCATAAGCAATGTTTTACTCTCGTAGGTTTGCCATTTACTGCCGAAAGGTAGCGCAGTATAGAACAATGTTTCTTCGAAAATTTGTTGTTAGCCCCAGTCCAGACTTGAACGTGGGGCCTTTCGGCTCGCAGTCCAACACACTAACCTTGAGCTACCGACATAAATAATAAAAAAATACTCTCAAATAAAGGCAATTGAATACAACTTTATTCTGCATCATATTCAAAAATGTGCAGAATATTACAAAATATGCAATATATTTTAAATAAAAACAAAATATCAAAAAATATTTAAAATATGCAAACAAAAACATAAAATATGCAAAAAAACGTAAAATATGCAATATTCAGAAAATATGCAAGAAATGCAAAATATACAAAATATGTCAAATATGCAAAATATGCCAAATATGCAAAATATGCAAAATATGCAAAATATGCAAAATATGCAAAATATGCAAAATATGCAAAATATGCAAAATATGCAAAATATGCAAAATATGCAAAATATGCAAAATATGCAAAATATGCAAAATATGCAAAATATGCAAAATATGCAAAATATGCAAAATATGCAAAATATGCAAAATATGCAAAATATGCAAAATATGCAAAATATGCAAAATATGCAAAATATGCAAAATATGCAAAATATGCAAAATATGCAAATATGCAAAATATGCAAAATATGCAAATATGCAAAATATGCAAAATATGCAAAATATACAAAATATGCAAAATATGCAAAATATGAAAAGTATGTAAAATATGCGAAATTCCAAAATATATGCAAAAATATGTAAATTGAAACATATTCCAATATAAAGAAAATGTTCCCAATTATGCAAAATATTAAAAAAAAAATGCAAATAATCAAGCAAATTCTAAATAAATCTTCCCAAAAATATTTGTGTGAAATTGTTGAGAGAAGCAGCTTTTTATATAAATTCAATACAAAGCTATACAAAAAATATTTATGAGAAGTATTTAGAATTGTCAAAAATATTCAAAAATATTGTATAAAAATTCGCATTTTATATATTTAGTCATCACACGACTACATCCCTACTGAGCACTTGCGCGTTCGTCTCCGCCTTTGTGTTCCTCACTCTATCTACGCCACTCATTCGCCGCGCTCGGTTACTCGGCTTGGTATTGAGGCGCATAGCATCAGGTAAAGTAATATTTCCATAAGCAGATAATTTACTTGCAGAAAATCAACATACACTCAAACGCCTCCAACGCGCACCTACACCAACAGGCAGACACAACGACATGCCTATCAAGAGACGTCCGTACGCCGCGGCGTGTCCTTCGTGTGTCGTAGCACCGTACGTGAGTCTATTTGTGGATGTACCAGAGACACCTTTTTTCTAGCCATGCTATGCATAACTATGCGGTGGATGGAAGAGAAAAGGGGGGCTCTGGGGAGGTGACACCGCATGGAGCGCAATTCTACGACAGCCGTCGATAAATTTTCATATCCGTTTGTGATAAAAATCCTTACCGAAAGGAAGTTCAATATAAATGCACGAACATAGATAGAGATATATTTTTATTTTACCATTTTTCCTATTTTTTCGATTTTACCTTTTTTTATGGCGCTGTTTTTATTTCCGTTTCGGTGCTGGGTCTGGGTACCACGTGGCGCAGCAGAGGCGCACGACTGGAACATGTATTTTTATGAGTTGTTGATAATAAGGATAACGATGTAATGATGATGACAAGGATGCGGAGAATGATGCGAATGCTAAGAATGATGAAGACCACGACGATGACGACAACGACGACATCGAAACAGGTTGGCGATAAAGAACGTAGCGGTGGCGCTAATAAGATGATGTATGTGCGGATGATTATTTCGAAGGCGTCGTCCTGTGATATGCCACCTGTGATATGCGTTCTGTGTTATGTGGAAGGCGTCAGAAATATAAATTGGCAGAGGTGTTTGTAATGAGAGTAGAAGCTGTGGCGGCAGTTGAGAGTTTGGTGTTGAGGAAGGTTGGAGAGTTCAATTTATTGAAGTTGAGTTTATAAAAAAGGAAATGTATGAGCACAGCATAGAAGAAGTTTCATATAAGCAGTTGAAATATTGACAAGTGAAACTAAAGCAGAAATTTTAGAGGAGAATTCAAAAGCACAGATTATGAAATGGTGGAAAGGAAAAGTTAAGTTTTGAATGAATTAGGAAGTATGATTGAAATGCAATAAATGTCTTTAATAAGAAACTATTTTAGAAAAACGGATAAGAATATCGAAGAAAATCAAGTTTGAATAAGGTTACTAAATATATTATTAGAACTTATTATTAAATATGATTAAAAAGTAGTAATAATTATGGAAAAATTATATTAACATGAATGAACAAATTTTTACTTAGAATTAGAATTTTAAATCTGAATTCAAATTTGTACATCAAATTCAAATTTTTACATAAAATTCAAATTCTTACTTAAAACTAAAATTTTTTGTTCATAATTCAAAATTAAAATTCTAATTCAGAATTCAAATTTTTACTTAATATTGAAATTTTTATTCAAAATTCAAATTTATTCTCAAAATTCAATTTTTGACTCAAAATCAAAATTTTTTTGTTCATAATTCAAATTTTTACTCAAAATTCAAATTTTGACTCCAAATTCAAATTTTTACTCCAAATTCAAATTTTTACTCAAAATTCAAATTTTGACTCCAAATTAAAATTTTTACTCAAAATTAAAATTCTAATTCAGAATTCAAATTTTTACTTAATATTGAAATTTTTACTCAAAATTCAAATTTGTTTTCAAAATTCAAATGTTGACTCAAAATCAAAATTTTTTTGTTCATAATTCAAATTTTTACTCCAAATTCAAATTTTTACTCAAAATTCAAATTTTTACTCCAAATTCAAATTTTTACTCAAAATTCAAATTTTGACTCCAAATTCAAATTTTTACTCAAAATTCAAATTTTTACTTCATATTGAAATTTTTAATAAAAATTCATATTTCTATTCAAAATTCAATATTTGACTCAAAATTCAAATTTTTACGCAAAATCCAAATTTTTACGCAGAACTCAAATTTTTACTCAAAATTCAAATTTATACTCAAAATTCAAATTTTTATTCAACATTTAAATTTTTACTAAAAATTCAAATTTTTTACTCAATTTTGAAATTTTTACTCAATTTTAAAATTTTTACTCAAATTTCAAATTTTTATTCAAAACTTCAAATTTTTTACGCAAAATCCAAAATTTTACGCAGAACTCAAATTTTTACTCAAAACTCAAATTTGAACTCAAAATTAAAATTTTTGCTTAAAAATCGAGATTTTGCTTAATATTCAAATTTTTACCCAAAATTCAATTTTTTGCTCAAAATTAAAATTCTTACTTAAAATCCAAAATTTCAATTCCAATTTTTTTTTTTTTACAATAATTAAAAATTTTAACATTAATTGAAATTGTTACTTTAAATTCAAATTTTTACGCAAAATTCAAATTCTTACTAAAAATTTAAAATTTTACTCAAAATTCCAATCTTTACTCAAAATTGAAATTTGAAAACTGAATTTAAAATTTGTAATCAAAAAATTATTTTGTTTTCAATCAAGTTCAATTGTTCACTCAAGAATTCTAATTTTCACTCATAAGAATAAAATATAAATGATTTTATAATTAAATTTCTAACCAAAAACCAATTTCAACCCAAATTTTCACTTTAAGTTATAAACCCAATAAAAAGTGTTTTTTCAAAATATCACTTTTTAATCTTTATTCCGTTTGAATCAAAATTTCAACTCTAAACATTTAATGCATATAAAGTTAATCACTTGACGTAAAACTATGATACAAAATTTGTTTCCCTAAAGATAATGGCCCTAATCCTTAACCAGTTGCCCAAATTTATTTAAAGTCGAGTATCGTAAGTCCCAAACCATTTTCGATTTGGTGTGAAGCCTCATCTACTACATCGCACAATTCTCTATAATTCTGACGTCCTGTTCTAAGCATGACTCAACACTTCGGCAGTTTGTCAGCAAAAGTAAAATCTATTTTTGTCTTACCATAAGTTTAGAGTGCTGCGAATAAGTCCAATAAAAGTTTTACCAGACCCCAGGATATTAAACAGCATTCATCAGCACTAAGGGCTGCACCCAACACATGTTCAAACAATCGAACAATCTGTTCCCAGAGGTCAATATAGGTGGCCGATGTTGAAGGTGAACAAGAAGTTAGATAATGATGATTGTGCTGAACAAATAGATGATGATGAACATCTCTAGGTGAAGTTGAAGATGATGCTGAACACGCAGATGAAGGTGTCAGCAGTTGAAGTAGTCAAACATGCTCTGAACATGACAGCCATGCACACAAAGAGTGGTCAGAGACCTGAGGCCCGAGGCCAAAGTGCAAACAGCACAAGTAGCAACGGCGAATCACAAAGATTACTTTGGCGAGTGAATGCCTTCGACTGCTGCGTCGAAATTACTTTCAGAGTTAGAGAGTAGAAGAGCAGAAGAGGCCCAAGGGCGATGCGCTACAACAATAGCGCCAACAACAAAAAGAGGAACAGGATTTGTGAAGTTTTGGATAGCAGCAGCAATTGAATGGTTGCAGGGTTAACTCATGAATTACATGCTGCATATGTTGCAACTTGACACAGGAACATTTTTGGCAGATATACAGGCGTCTTCTGGGTTGTCGAAGCTTTTGTGTTTTTTGCGTCTTTAGGTCGCGTTGAGCGCACAACTTCTCGCCCGACAACAAGTTGCTACAACTGTTCGAAGAGCACTTGGGCGATGGACCGACTTACTTGGTAAGTACATGATGATGTTGCAGTTATCCGTCTCTCCGTCTGTATGCCAGTCTGTATGCTCGTCTGTCTTTCAAAATTTTCCCCATATGTTCACCTTACTTCAAATTTCAAATGTTCACTAAAAATTCAAATTTCGACTCAAACTTCAAATTTCAACCCAATATTCAAATTTTCATTTAATATTTCACTCAAAATTCAAATTTAACTAAAAATTTAAATTTTTACTTAAAATTAAAATTTTCAATTGCAATTAAAAACTCTAAATTCCAAATTTTACCTAACATTTAAAATTTCACTCAAAATTTAATATTTCGTCAAAATTTAATATTTCGTCAAAATTTAATATTTCGTCAAAATTTAATATTTCGTCAAAATTTAATATTTCGTCAAATTTAAATTTTCACTTAAAATTCAATATTTAAAATGTCACTCAAAATTAAAATTTTCTTAAAAATAAAATTTTCAATCTAATTACAATTTTACACAAAATTGAATATTTCAACCAAAATTAAATTTTTTACTCAAAATATAAATGTTCACTCAAAATTTATTTTTTACTCAAATGAAAATTTTTACTTGAAATTCAAATTATCACTCAAAATTCAAATTTTCATTCAAAATTCAAATTTTCACTCAAAATTCAAATTTTCACTCACAATTCAAATTTTCACTCAAAATTTAAAATTTCACTCAAATGTTTACTTAAAATTCAATTTTACTCAAAATTTAAATTTTCACTCAAAATTAAAATGTTCATTCAAAATTTTAAATTTCACTCAATATTCAAATTTTCACTCAAAATTCAAATTTTCACTCAAAATGCAAATTTTCACTCAAAATTCAAAATTTCACTCAAATGTTTACTTAAAAATTAATTTTACTCAAAATTTAAATGTTCATTCAAAATTTTAAATTTCACTCAATATTCAAATTTTCACTCAAAATTCAAATTTTCACTCACAATTCAAATTTTCACTCAAAATTTAAAATTTCACTCAAATGTTTACTTAAAATTCAATTTTACTCAAAATTTAAATTTTCACTCAAAATTAAAATGTTCATTTAAAATTTCAAATTTCACTCAATATTCAAATTTTCCCTCAAAATTAAAATTTTTACTAAAAATTTCACTCAACATTCAATTTCACTCAATATTCAAATTTTCACTCAAAATTCAAAATTTCACTCAAAATTCAAATTTTCACTCAAAATTCAAATTTTCACTAAAAATTATGATTTTCACTCAAAATTAAAATGTTCATTTAAAATTTTAAATTTCACTCAATATTCAAATTTTCCCTCAAAATTCAAATTTTTACTAAAAATTTCACTCAACATTCAATTTCACTCAATATTCAAATTTTCACCCAAAATTCAAATTTTCACTCAAAATTCAAATTTTCACTCAAAATTCAAATTTTCACTAAAAATTATGATTTTTACTCAAAATGCAAATTTTTACTATAAAATCAAAATTTTATTTAAAGTTCTAAATTTAAGTCAAAACTAAAATAACAATTAAAAATTTCACTTAAAAATCAAATTAGTTCTCAAAATCAACATTTTTTTCTACTCCAACTATAAAATTTGACTTCAAAATTTTTATAATATATATAACAAACTCAAATTTTTGCACAAAACTCGAATTTCCACCTAAAATTTAAAGTTTTCAAAATAGAAATGTTTGCAGAAAATTAAAAAAATAATAATAATTTGAATAAAATAAATAAAAATATCATTAAATATATAAATTACCATTATAAATAAACTATAAAAGAATATAAAATAAAAATTTAATAATTAAAGAAATAATAAAAAAAAAAAAACTTTTTAATATTTTCTATTCATTGCTAATTTGTGGTGCACATTTTTATTAGCCACAAACTATTCTAAGCATTCTCGAGCTACATACATCAATGGAATTTAAAACTACAGCATCGAAGTTTGCCAATTAACAATAATGAAAAACAACAGCAACAACAACGTTGCGTAACTCGGTTTGGCACGACTTTTCCGAGTCGATTAAATGTAAAAAAAAAGTTGAAAAAAATAAAACAAACTTTTCAAATTTAAAATTCTATGAACTGCAAATGAGTTGCCATCGATAAATAAGAACCATTAAAAATATCGATGAATAAAGATGCGTTGCTCTGTTGAAAGTTTTCAACTTTTATTTGTTGCGCAAATGGGATGTTAATGGAATTTTTAAAATTTTAGAAAAATTTAAATACTGTAGTCCAAGTTTAGTAATGACTACAGACAACTGTGCATTAAATTTAAAATATAGTTTTTAAATTATAACCAAACATTTTTTTTCAATTCCAATATTATTGAGAACTTTTCTTTGTCAGTGTAATCCGACGTATGAGTGACAATTTGATAAAAAAAAGACTATCTATTGCTTGTATAATATATAAATGTCAGTATATTCGGATAGTATAATAATTTTAGAAGATGAAAAAAAATGGTTTTTATTCCAAGATTTGTGAGAGTTTTGAGTAACAAGTGCTTTGCGTCGTATGAGCAACAATTGTTTGTTCTATTCTAAAATACAATTTTTAACAAGTTTTATATTTACTTATTAAAAACTACAATCTACTTTGTTTTCAAAAATTATATAACAAATGCACCGAGGCGTATGAGTAACATTAAAATATTTAAAACGAAATTAAAATTTTTATAAATTATATATTTAAAACACTCTTGAGATTGCTTTTTAATTGCTAAAAAATACAAATTAACAAAATAATGCCTATATAAAATTCAAGCACGTATGATATATTCATATTTTACAAGTCGTATGCGCCACATTTTTAATGTCTCCAATAAAAGTACAATTTGTGGCCTGTTTTGTTTTATTTTATGCATTTAAAGTAAACTTTTCGCATAAACCAAACAGCTGATTTTCACCTGTAATAAGTCATAAAACTGTCAGACGCATATTTTTGTGACCGCAAATTCTTCATTGAGCTATACTTGGCCAGCTGATAATGCGTAGACAGTGCAAATTAGCTCATAAAGTGCTATGTTTGGTGGTTATTGTGATTGTTCGAATAAAGTACTTAACCAAAAAAAAATGTTTACGACTGTTCTTTTTTCTACTTCAAGACTGACATTTGTTTTTTTTTTGTAATATTGAGTAGTAGACAAAAATTAAAAAAAAAAATATAAAATAAAAAAAAAAAAAGTAAACTAAAAATAAAAAAAAAAATAACTAAAAATTAAAAAGAATTAAAAAGAATAAAATATAATAAAAAAGAATAAAAAAGAATTAAAAAGAATTAAAAAGAATTAAAAAGAATTAAAAAGAATTAAAAAGAATTAAAAAGAATTGAAAAGAATTAAAAAGAATTAAAAAGAATTAAAAAGAATTAAAAAGAATTATAAAGAATTAAAAGGAATTAAATGAATTAAAAAGAATTAAAAAGAATTAAAAAGAATAAAAAAGAATTTAAAAGAATTTAAAAGAATTTAAAGAATTTAAAAGAATTTAAAAGAATTTAAAATAATTTAAAAGAATTTAAAAGAATTTAAAAGAATTTAAAAAAATTTAAAATAATTTAAAAGTATTAAAAAGAATTAAAAAGAATTAAAAAGAATTAAAAAGAATTAAAAAGAATTAAAAAGAATTAAAAAGAATTAAAAAGAATTAAAAAGAATTAAAAAGAATTAAAAAGAATTAAAAAGAATTAAAAAGAATTAAAAAGAATTAAAAAGAATTAAAAAGAATTAAAAAGAATTAAAAAGAATTAAAAAGAATTAAAAAGAATTAAAAAGAATTAAAAAGAATTAAAAAGAATTAAAAAGAATTAAAAAGAATTAAAAAGAATTAAAAAGAATTAAAAAGAATTAAAAAGAATTAAAAAAAATTAAAAAGAATTAAAAAGAATTAAAAAGAATTAAAAAGAATTAAAAAGAATTAAAATGAATTAAAAAGAATTAAAAAGAATTAAAAATAATTGAAAAGAATTAAAAAGAATTAAAAAGAATTAAAAAGAATAAAAAAGAATTAAAAAGAATAAAAAGAATTAAAAAGAATTAAAAAGAATTAAAAAGAATTAAAAAGAATTAAAAAGAATTAAAAAGAATTAAAAAGAATTAAAAAGAATTAAAAAGAATTACAAAAAATTAAAAAGAATTAAAAAGAATTAAAAAGAACTAAAAAGAATTAAAAAGAATTAAAAAGAATTAAAAAGAATTAAAAAGAATTAAAAAGAATTAAAAAGAATTAAAAAGAATTAAAAAGAATTAAAAAGAATTAAAAAGAATTAAAAAGAATTAAAAAGAATTAAAAAGAATTTAAAAAGAATTTAAACAAAATTAAAAGAATTAAAAAGAATTTAAAAGAATTTAAAAGAATTTAAAAGAATTTGAAAGAATTAAAAAGAATTAAAAAGAATTAAAAAGAATTAAAAAAAAATTAAAAGAATTGAAAAGAATTTAAAAGAATTTAAAAGAATTTAAAAGAATTTGAAAGAATTTAAAAGAATTTAAAAGAATTTAAAAGAATTTAAAAGAATTTAAAAGAATTTAAAAGAATTTAAAAGAATTTAAAAGAATTTAAAAGAATTTAAAAGAATTTAAAAGAATTTAAAAGAATTTAAAAGAATTTAAAAGAATTTAAAAAAAAATTAAAAGAATTGAAAAGAACTTAAAAGAATTTAAAAGAAATTAAAAGAATTTAAAGAATTTAAAAGAATTTAAAAGAATTTAAAAGAATTTAAAAGAATTTAAAAGAATTTAAAAGAATTTAAAAGAATTTAAAAGAATTTAAAAGAGTTTAAAAGAATTTAAAAGAATTTAAAAGAATTTAAAAGAATTTAAAAGAATAAAAGAATTTAAAAGAATTTAAAATAATTTAAAAGAATTTAAAAGAATAAAAGAATTTAAAAGAATTTAAAAGACTTTAAAAGAATTTAAAAGAATTTAAAAGAATTTAAAAGAATTTAAAAGAATTTAAAAATAATTTAAAAGAATTTAAAAAAATTTAAAAGAATTTCAGAGAATTTCAAAGAATTTATAAGAATTTAAAAAAATTTAAAAGAATTATTTTACGTGCATGAATCAAATATAAACGAAAATGTATACTTTGCAAATATTTATCCCAATATTTAAATTATGTTTTATTTTCCATAGTAAAAACGTTTGTGCAAATTATTTAACTCAAAATCAACAGTTAACATATGCCGCCACTTGATTCGTATGCCGGACACATTTTATCACCCAAAACTACATGGTGACTTGCGAAATAAATTCCGCACACGTTGCCATCAATTCATTGGAAAGACTAAGGCTGACGCGGACACTGAAGCTGAGGCTGACCAGACGAATCAAGCCATTGAGGCGCATCAACTAAATTGACTGAAGTCACGTTTTGGCGTAATTGAAAAGAAAAACTTTGTGCCGGAAGAAAAAAGAAGAAAATTAAGGTGGGAGTAGGCAAAATTAGAAGATGATGAAACCGAAAACTATGCCGTTCTGTGCCAAAGAAGTTCATTACGTTAACGAATGTGTGTGGTGACAGTGTTTATGAGCCTCCAAGTGTGTTTTGTCTATTACAAGTTATTAAATGCGTGTAAGCATAATGAATGCCAAAAGAGGGAGATGACGTGCGTGTCACGATGGACACGTAAAACAGATTGAGCGGAAGTGCGTTAAGGCGCACTGAAGGAATTGAGCAATTTGTTGGAAGCACAAAAAAAAACATAATATGCGCTACATAAAGAAGAGTTAAAGATTAAGCAATGATACTTTATTGGAAAGCAATTTGTGAAGTTCACGGTGATGAGTTGCGGTGGAGAAAATGTGACTAGGACTATGAATAAATACTTGTTTATATTTTTAAATTATTTTTAATTCTTTAAATTCTTTAAATTCTTTAAATTCTTTAAATTCTTTAAATACTTTAAATTCTTTAAATTCTTTAAATTCTTAAATTCTTTAAATTCTTTAAATTCTTTAAATTCTTTAAATTCTTTAAATTCTTTAAATTCTTTAAATTCTTTAAATTCTTTAAATTCTTTAAATTCTTTAACTTCATTAAATTCTTTAAATTCTTTAAATTCTTTATATTCTTTAAATTCTTTAAATTCTTTAAATTCTTTAAATTCTTTAAATTCTTTAAATTCTTTAAATTCTTTAAATTCTTTAAATTCTTTAAATTCTTTAAATTCTTTAAATTCTTTAAATTCTTTAAATTCTTTAAATTCTTTAAATTCCTTAAATTCTTTAAATTCTTTAAATTCTTTAAATTCTTTAAATTCTTTAAATTCATTAAATTCTTTAAATTCTTTAAATTCTTTAAATTCTTTAAATTCTTTAAATTCTTTAAATTCTTTAAATTCCTTAAATTCTTTAAATTCTTTAAATTCTTTAAATTCTTTAAATTCTTTAAATTCTTTAAATTCTTTAAATTCTTTAAATTCTTTAAATTCTTTAAATTCTTTAAATTCTTTAAATTCTTTAAATTCTTTAAATTCTTTAAATTCTTTAAATTCTTTAAATTCTTTAAATTCTTTAAATTCTTTAAATTCTTTAAATTCTTTAAATTCTTTAAATTCTTTAAATTCTTTAAATTCTTTAAATTCTTTAAATTCTTTAAATTCTTTAAATTCTTTAAATTCTTTAAATTCTTTAAATTCTTTAAATTCTTTAAATTCTTTAAATTCTTTAAATTCTTTAAATTCTTTAAATTCTTTAAATTCTTTAAATTCTTTAAATTCTTTAAATTCTTTAAATTCTTTAAATTCTTTAAATTCTTTAAATTCTTTAAATTCTTTAAATTCTTTAAATTCTTTAAATTCTTTAAATTCTTTAAATTCTTTAAATTCTTTAAATTCTTTAAATTCTTTAAATTCTTTAAATTCTTTAAATTCTTTAAATTCTTTAAATTCTTTAAATTCTTTAAATTCTTTAAATTCTTTAAATTCTTTAAATTCTTTAAATTCTTTAAATTCTTTAAATTCTTTAAATTCTTTAAATTCTTTAAATTCTTTAAATTCTTTAAATTCTTTAAATTCTTTAAATTCATTAAATTCTTTAAATTCTTTAAATTCTTTAAATTCTTTAAATTCTTTAAATTCTTTAAATTCTTTAAATTCATTAAATTCTTTAAATTCTTTAAATTCTTTAAATTCTTTAAATTCTTTAAATTCTTTAAATTCTTTAAATTCTTTAAATTTTTTAAATTCTTTAAATTCTTTAAATTCTTTAAATTCTTTAAATTCTTTAAATTCTTTAAATTCTTTAAATTCTTTAAATTCTTTAAATTCTTTAAATTCTTTAAATTCTTTAAAATCTTTAAATTCTTTAAATTCTTTAAATTCTTTAAATTCTTTAAATTCTTTAAATTCTTTAAATTCTTTAAATTCTTTAAATTCTTTAAATTCTTTAAATTCTTTAAATTCTTTAAATTCTTTAAATTCTTTAAATTCTTTAAATTCTTTAAATTCTTTAAATTCTTTAAGTTCTTTAAATTCTTTAAATTCTTTAAATTCTTTAAATTCTTTAAATTCTTTAAATTCTTTAAATTCTTTAAATTCTTTAAATTCTTTAAATTCTTTAAATTCTTTAAATTCTTTAAATTCCTTAAATTCTTTAAATTCTTTAAATTCTTTAAATTCTTTAAATTCTTTAAATTCTTTAAATTCTTTAAATTCTTTAAATTCTTTAAATTCTTTAAATTCTTTAAATTCTTTAAATTCTTTAAATTCTTTAAATTCTTTAAATTCTTTAAATTCTTTAAATTCTTTAAATTCTTTAAATTCTTTAAATTCTTTAAATTCTTTAAATTCTTTAAATTCTTTAAATTCTTTAAATTCTTTAAATTCTTTAAATTCTTTAAATTCTTTAAATTCTTTAAATTCTTTAAATTCTTTAAATTCTTTAAATTCTTTAAATTCTTTAAATTCTTTAAATTCTTTAAATTCTTTAAATTCTTTAAATTCTTTAAATTCTTTAAATTCTTTAAATTCTTTAAATTCTTTAAATACTTTAAATTCTTTAAATTCTTTAAATTCTTTAAATTCTTTAAATTCTTTAAATTCTTTAAATTCTTTAAATTCTTTAAATTCTTTAAATTCTTTAAATTCTTTAAATTCTTTAAATTCTTTAAATTCTTTAAATTCTTTAAATTCTTTAAATTCTTTTTATTTCTATTTAAGCATTTTGTTTTTTTTTTTATTATAATCACTCTTTTTTAATTATTTAAATTCTTTTTAATATATATTTTAATTTTTAAAAATTCTTTTAATTTTTTTAAATTTTTTAAAATTATTTTATTTGTTTTTAATTTTTTTTTATTCTTTAAAATTGTCGTTCTCTTTAACTATTATTTGCATAATGTTTAATTTTGTTGTATTTTAATTCATATCACTAACATTTTGTATTTTTCTTTTAAATGTTGCTCGTCTTCACTATCAGCATTTATTATGACAAATCAAGCTGTTCGTTTTTCTTCTCGATAAGTTTTAATTTCTCTTCCAGCAGCACTTTCTCTTCGCCCATAACTTGTTCTTTCTTTTGGCGCGCTGCTCTTTTGCTCGTACTTAAAATCGATACTCTTAACTTCCACATGACTTGACTGCATCCGGAATTCCATAGAAGTAACGAAAAGTCATGCCAAAAAAATGTTGCCTCGTGCAACGGTAATAACTTCCGTTTGTGCGTTAGTTCCTTCGCTCTTCATCTTCTACTTCGCTTTTTTCTTTTCGTTCGTGCATTTCGATCAGTGCGGTTCATTCAACACCAAAGTAGAACGTAGTACAGAGCCAAAGTATTTTCAAAGTCTTTTTCATTTCTCGATTTACTTTAAATAAATAATGATTTAAAGTTGTTGCGTTTATGTTATTTTATTTAAATGGGTTACATTGTACGTTACGTATGAGCAACATTTAATTATAAGAAAACAGTTGATATATTAAGAATATCGAATTTCGTAATTAAAAATTTTTAAAAATAATTATAAGGAATTTAAAGAAATAAAAAGAATTAAAAAGAATTAAAAAGAATTAAAAAGAATTAAAAAGAATTAAAAAGAATTAAAAAGAATTAAAAAGAATTAAAAAGAATTAAAAAGAATTAAAAAGAATTAAAAAGAATTAAAAAGAATTAAAAAGAATTAAAAAGAATTAAAAAGAATTAAAAAGAATTAAAAAGAATTAAAAAGAATTAAAAAGAATTAAAAAGAATTAAAAAGAATTAAAAAGAATTAAAAAGAATTAAAAAGAATTAAAAAGAATTAAAAAGAATTAAAAAGAATTAAAAAGAATTAAAAAGAATTAAAAAGAATTAAAAAGAATTAAAAAGAATTAAAAAGAATTAAAAAGAATTAAAAAGAATTAAAAAGAATTAAAAAGAATTAAAAAGAATTAAAAAGAATTAAAAAGAATTAAAAAGAATTAAAAAGAATTAAAAAGAATTAAAAAGAATTAAAAAGAATTAAAAAGAATTAAAAAGAATTAAAAAGAATTAAAAAGAATTAAAAAGAATTAAAAAGAATTAAAAAGAATTAAAAAGAATTAAAAAGAATTAAAAAGAATTAAAAAGAATTAAAAAGAATTTAAAAGAATTTAAAAGAATTTAAAAGAATTAAAAAGAATTAAAAAGAATTAAAAAGAATTAAAAAGAATTAAAAATAATTAAAAATAATTAAAAAGAATTAAAAAGAATTAAAAAGAATTAAAAAGAATTAAAAAGAAATAAAAAGAATTAAAAAGAATTAAAAAGAATTAAAATGTATTAAAAAAAATTAAAAAGAGTTAAAAAGAGTTAAAAAGAATTAAAAAAAAAAATAGGAGAATTTAAAAGTATTTCAAAATAATTAAAAAGAAATTAGGAGAATTTAAAAGTATTTCAAAATAATTAAAAATAATTAAAAAGAAATAAAAAGGAATAAAAAGAATTGAAAAGAATTAAAAAGAATTTTATAAAATTAAAATGAATTAAAAAAAAAAAAAAAAAAATAAAACTAATAAAAAAGAATTAAGAAAAGAATTAAAAATATATAAAAAATAATTAAAATGAATTAAAAGTCAGAAAAATTAATAAAATTCATTCAAAATTTAGAAAATATGATAAATGATTCATTTACTTGCTTCATGTCCCTCAAGCGCATTTAATTTAAAATTTCGACTATTTAATTATTGAAATTCTTGCAATTACAGAGCTCAAAAAATTGAAAACAAAAATAACTGCAAAGTGTTTAACAGAGTTAGCACTTGCCAAAAGGAATCCTGACAGAACACTTCGCACAAAAACAAATGAAACGAATCGGAAAAAATGCCAAACAAGCGCTTTTGTTCTTTCCACCTTCGACAAGTTTGGGGCAAATATTATTTCAACGGCAGCATGTATACTCGAGCAAAAACTGTGCAGATTTTCCAGAATTTTGATTTCAAAACTCAATTAAAAGTGAATTGCAACATTCAATGCAGTCTGCACGGGCCACACATGCGAAAAATGTTACAGCTCAAAATTACAGAACACACTGGCTGGGTTCTATGAAATGTGTTGGGATGTGTTGCCAACTTTGTTTGGCTAACCGGAAACAGAGCGTAAGTGTTTGAATAAGTGAACCACACACACACACATATATACAAAGAATAACAACCACAACAAAAACAAAAATGCACTTCATGTATTTCGGAAGACACGCAAAAAAATTCTATTCATTTAATAGTATCTAACATTGAAATTATACTTTTTCTATTTTAAATTGATCATGCTTATTATAGTAAATACTTTTAATGAACATATTTTTTTTTAATACAGATTTAATAGTTTGTTTACTATTGATATCTAAAAGTTGTACTATTATTTTTGTGGTATAAAAAAATACTATATTATAAATTATATTATTATTTTTGTATTTAGTATTTAAAGATATTTATTTATAAAAATAATAAATTATCCTATTTACTAAATTTAATAGTTAAAAAATATTATTTGTATAATATTTGAAATAATTTTGATATTATAATACCATTAAATTAATATGTCTATGTAAAAAATTGATTAAACGTGTCGTCAATAATCTCTAAAAAGTATATTATATAATAATAAAATAAGATAATATCTGAAATAAATATTGTATGACAAAACATAAAGAATACTATTAATTTAATAGTATAATAAAATTTTATATTAATACACTTAGAGAAATCATATTAAAATGGGTCCATAGTACAGTTATTGCATCAAAAGTATACATAAAATACATTTTTTCATATAAACACGAACATAATTTAAAAGTATTTAATCAAAATGTGTAGCATTTAATGGTATTACCTATAAAATAATAATTTATGCTATTGACTAATTTCAATAGCAAACAACACTTTTGTAGTATTTTTCTCTAAGTGTAGCTAATTTTAAAACATATTTTTTTTAGTATATTTGTACTGAAATAATTGCGGTTTGTAAAATAGAAGAGCAGGGAATTTTTATGAAAACAGTAGAACTTGTAAATTTGCAGTCAAATAAAGTGAAAACTTTTAATATAAAATAAAACAAAAAAATACATGTTCAGCTTTGAGTAAGCCAACATTTCTGTAAAAACTACTTTTATTGCAGGTGCAGATTTTTGGTAAATCGCAAAACATTTCATTATACATTGTTGCTCGCATTCTAAAGACATTTGTTGGCAGAATAGGATTTTTTAATTTTGCTTTAAATAGCACAATAAGCATTCTTACTTCCCAATTGGTGTTTTATATTTCTACCACATTCAGCACTAAATTTAAAATACAATATCATGAGTATTGATGTATGCCGAGGCACATATATCAAATACACACTGAGGTTAGCACATATAAGAGTCGCACCTTCTTCCAGTCACCACCATTGTTGCCGCGTAAAAATATGACCAATAACTGATTTTATTAGGTCAAACAATTCAGATACACAGCATGCTTTTAGTTTTGTGCCCTAAATGGTTGGATCACTTAGCAGTTCTGTACTTTATACAAAACTATGGAATGCACTAGATGTGCAAATTAAAAGTGCACACAATATCAAATAATAACAGCGGTTTAATTAACTACATTAAATAGAGAGATATTTAAACATAGAAATTATGGAAGATTTATTACAATGAACAATATACAATAAAATATAAAGTATGACTAAAAATGAAACATAGCAAAAAAGCAGACAAAAAATAAATAAACTGATAAAGAAACTAAAAAAACTGTCAAAAAGTAGACAAGGAAGCGATCAAATGATCACTCAAAAAGAATAAAAATGACAACTGAAAAGAAGACAAAAAAATCGAACAAAAAATCACAAAACTATGCTAATATTTATGAATTTACTGAAAATAAGTAGATTAGAAACTAACAAAAATAATAAAAATCCGACAACACTGCAGAAAAAAACAGACAAAATGAAGACACAAAACAGGCTGAAAAAGCAGACAAAAAGTATAAAAGAAACCAAACGATTATTGAAATATGTAAAAAAACTTAAATGCAGACAAAAAGATAACCAAAAAGAAAACAAAAAATCTGAAAAAGGACTAATGTAAATAAAATCAGATAAAACTGCAAAAAATAAGTGCATTACAAGATGGAGAAAAATGTACAAAAAAAATAATAAAAATGAAAGAACACAATCGGACAGTACTACTGAGTACAAGCAGACAATGGCAGTAAAAATGTAGAAAAAGCAGGTAAAATAAAAATCTGACATATTCTAACGAAGTGGAAAATATCAAACAAAAAAATGCTATAATTTACGAATACGCAGAAAATAAGTAAATAAAAAGATATCAAAAAAGACATAAGATCGGAAAACTCTACATAAGAAACAGACAAAATGTAGAAAAATGCAGGTAAAAGGCTGACAAAAGTAGACAAGAAACCGAATCATTCAAATATGGAATAAAAAAACTTAAAAGATGCAAAAATACACCAAAAAAAAAAAAAAAAAATCAAAAGAAAATAAAAAAACAACATTAGACAACACTGCTGAGAAAGATAGAAAATGCAGAAGAAATCAGTAAAAATGTAGAAAAAGCAGACAAAACGAGTTGGGAAAGTTAGGTCACATGGGTAAGTTCGGTCATATGGGGCGGACTTTTATAGTCGGTCGGGCCCGACTATGGAATACACTACACCATTAGTGGGATTTTTAATTGTATATCTTAATTTTAAAGTTTTTAATTATACTGAACCTCCCCACCCACAGAATATTTTTCACATATCAGAAATTTACATCTCATATCCCCTTAATTTAAAAATTGATATAAAAGTATAAAAAACGAATACAAAAATTAGAAAAATGTAAATGGCCGGACCACTCCTATATTCAAAAATTTTGTAAGGATAATATTTCAAAGATTTGATTTTAATAATTTACGGTTCAAATTTCCACTATGAGAACTCGGGAAATAATAAAAAAAAAGTGGGCGGATCACTCCCATTTTTGGAACAAATATTTTAAGGTAAATTCTAACAATACTTTTTAAACTTTATAACAATACCTTGAATACTTTTCGAGTTATTAGTTCCGAAAGAGTTATATAAAAGTGACTTGTATGGGAGGTGGGCGTGTCCGTTGACCGATTTGGCTCATTTTCAAACTCAGTTCCTATTTTTGGCTAAAATATATTGAAACGAAATTTCATCACATTCTGATCAGTATTTCTCAAGTTATTCAGTATTCGGACAGCAAGACGGACAGACAGACAGACGGACATGGCTAAACGGACTCGGGTAGTGATGCTGATCAAGAATATATATACTTTTCCACACCGGACACGCCTCCTAAGGGGCGTTACAATATATGCACCAAGTTAATATACCCTGTACCTCATAGGTGTAGGGTATAAAAAGAAGACAAAATAAATCGTACAAAAACTGACTAAGTAGAAAATAACAAACAAAATTATGGTATAATTTACGAAGATACAGAATATAAGTAGATAAAATACATACAAAAATAATGAAAACATCTGACAACACTTCAAAAAAAAGCAGAGAAAATGTAAAAGAAACAGATCAAAAAGATGACAAAAAAGTTGACAAAAAAACACTGTCAAAAAAGCATTTTCGAATAAAACAAAGTTTTATTCGAAAATGGAAAAAAACTAAAAAGCAGACAAAAAGCCAACTACAAAGAAGACAAAAAATCGGACAAAATTAAAAATAATAGACACTGTTGTTTTATTTTTTATGTATATGCAGAAAATAAGTAGATCAAAAGATGGACAAAAAGTAGAAAAAATCAGAAATATAGAAAAAAATGCTGTAAAAAAAAAGAACAAACTCTGACAACACTGCTGAGAAAAGCTGAAAAAAAGCAGATAAAATGTAGAAAGCATAAAATACAACAAATCGTAACAAATACTGACTTTAACGGACAAACAAAAAAGGAAGCAAAAATACAGCCAAACAAAAATAAGTCAAAATAAATCGGACAAAAAAAACCGATTGACCAAAAATATCAAACAAAAGAACGCTATTATTTATAAATATGAGGAAAATCAGTAGATACAGAGCTTATAAAAAATTAAAATCGGAGAAGATTGCAGGAAAAAAGCAAGCAAAAAAACTGACAAAAATTAGACAAGAAACCAAATATTTTTTTTTATTTAAAAATGGATATAACTAAAAAGCAGATAAAAAGTCTACCAAAAATAAGACAAAAAAGAAACCAAAAATTTATTCAAAAATGAATATAACAAAAAGGCAGATAAAAAGCCAACTGAAAGAAGACAAAAAACTGACTAAATTAAAAATATCACACACAACTGTACAGTTTTTTTATAAATATGCCAAAAATAATAAGATCAAAAGATGGACAAAAAGTAGAAAAAATCTAACCAAAACGATATAACAACGCTGCTAAGTCAACAAGACAAATTACAGAAAATAGCAGGAAAAAAGTAGAAATAGAAGGCATAATAAAAAATACAACAAATCCTAAAAAAATCCTGTCTAAAACAGACAAAAATGCTAGAAAAACAATACGTTGACAAAAATTCAGGCAAGACAACAGGTCCAAAAGACGAATAAAATGCAGATAAACTGTTCACGATAAGAATCACTAGTCCATATTAGTGATTCTTATCGTGAACAGTTCTAGAACATATTCATAAAAATCGATTGATTGACATGTTTCATGTTTACAAAGCGATGAAAACTTTGTAAAATAAACAAAATAAATCAAACTCATAAATACAGACAAAAAGCATACAAAAAGCATACAAAAAGCACACAAAAAGCATACAAAAATTTTACAAAAAGCATATGAAAAGCATACATAAATCATACAAAAATTATACAAAAAGCATACAAAAAGCATACAAAAAGCATACAAAAAGCATACAAAAAGCATACAAAAAGCATACAAAAAGCATACAAAAAGCATACAAAAGGCGCACACATAAAGCACAAAAAAGCATACAAAAAGCATATAAAACCATACAAAAAGCATACAAAAAGCATACAAAAAGCATACAAAAAGCATACAAAAAGCATACAAAAAGCATACAAAAAGCATACAAAAAGCATACAAAAAGCATACAAAAAGCATACAAAAAGCACACAAAAAGCATACAAAAAGTATACAAAAAGCACACAAAAAGCATACAAAAATTATACAAAAAGCATATAAAAAGCATACAAAAAGAATATCAAAAGTATACAAAAAGCATACAACAAGCAGACAAAAGTATACAAAGCGCACACATAAAGAATACAAAAAGTATACAAAAAGCATACAAAAATCATACAACAAGCAGACAAAAATCACACAAAATCATACAAAAAGTATACCAAAAGCATACAAAAAGCATACAAAAAGCATACAAAAAGCATACAAAAAGCATACAAAAAGCATACAAAAAGCATACAAAAAGCAAACAAAAAGTATACGAAAACATACAAAAAGCACACAAAAAGCATACAAAAAGTATACAAAAAGCATACAAAAAGCATACAAAAAGCACACAAAAAGCATACAAAAAGTATACAAAAAGCATACAAAAAGCATACAAAAAGCATACAAAAAGTATACAAAAAGCATATAAAAAGTAAGTATACAAAAAGCATACAAAAATCATACAACAAGCAGACAAAAAGCCTACGAAAAATAAGACAAAAATCATGCAATAAAACTGACAGGAAATTTGGCATAAAACCATATTAAGAATCAGACCAAAAAATATGATAAATATGTTAACGAAAATTAAACAAGAAAGCATTCAAAAGGCAGACAAAAGACAAAAAAATAGACAAAAGCAAAGAAAAATAAAAGCAAACATAAACTCGAAGAAATTGCAGATTATAAAATAAAAATAATAAAAATAGATAAGTTAAATAAAAAATGCAGAGAAGGAAAGTAGACTAAAACAGACCGAAAAATAAACAAAAAATAATCTTTTCAATGATAGCATACAAAAAAAGCAGACAAAAACAAAAAAAAACAGATTTTAATTGATAAACAGCTGATAAAAACCGTGATAAAAAGCAGACTTTAAAGCAAAAAAAAACAGACAGGATAGCTGCAAAAAAATTTAAAGAGAAATAGAAGAAAAAAAGAGCAGACAAATATCAAAAAAGCAAGGAAAAGAAAAAATGCAGATAAACTGTTCACGATAAGAATCACTAGTCTATATTAGTGATTCTTATCGTGAACAGTTCTAGAACATTTTCATAAAAATCGATAGATTTTTTCATGTTTACAAAACGATGAAAACTTTGAAACATAAACAAAATAAATCGAACATCCAAATTATAATGCATTTAATTTCATTTATTTGCAGCGGACAAACTTTTGTTGTTTTTAGGAAATTTATAAATGTTTAGTCAATATTATTTCTTTCTAATGATATCATTGATATCGATATTAATTTGGGCACATGACACTTTTGTGAGTATCCTTTTTTAACATTGATAAATCTCATATCCTAAATACGTATGAAATATAATTGAATTGCTTTTCTACAATAGAAATTTCTGTTTTGTTTTTAATTTTTCATAGTGATTATTTCTGATAGTACTTTAAATATATTTTTTACTAAATTGGTGTTTATAATATTTTTTATAATACACACTTTTTTGTATATCGCAATTAGAACATCATATTTTGAAATTCTTTTTAAGGACAAATATTTTATTAAGCATTTTTATATAAAAGAAGTATTGAGATACTGCTAAAATAAATGAAAACAATAAATAGCTCATTCTAACAGTTATGTCAGAATTACGTACAATACAAACTACAAAGCATCTAACTGCCGACACTTGGTTTTAATTTTTTTTAATTTCGTATATTTTCAAACAAATTTCTGAATAGCTTTTAAAACAGCACCCTTTTGTTTTAAACACAGAGCAAAGTTTGCGTCTGCACTTAAAGCAAAATCCCAAACAACACGATTCACCACTTACAACATCGTGTGGTGTTTGAGGTGGTCCTGTATGTGCTGACGACATCCTTCACATATTTGTGAAAAACACAAAAATGCGCTTAAATTAAAGTGTTAATTAAATATTTAAGTAATTGTCGCTTAACGCATATGTAGTATGCCAAATACGTAGCCTACTTATGGGCGCCCCACCCACCTATTAAAAGTAACACGTTGCGTAAAATGTTGCCAACGTAAAGGCATTAAGAAAATTACATTTTTGTGGAAATTTACGCTTTTGCCACCTACCGTCAATGGTTAAATATGTCATCATCTTCACAATTGTGCCCATAAAATACAATTGTAACATAAAAACTAAGCACAATTGGTAGCCAATTTTCATATTCAACCAAAACGCATATTTTTGGCACATTTAAGAAATTTTTAAATAAATAATTCTATCGAATAAACTGTGTTATAATTTTAAATTGGTTTTGCTGGTGTCCATTTGCAAATAAGCTTGTCTAACAACTGCTAAATGTTACTCATACGTCATGTATTTTGATGTACTTTGCCAATCTAAATTTTTGTTAGCTCAACAGCGAACTATTTGCAAATTGCATTGCATTCTTTTAGGCGCAAAGCATTTTCGAAACCAATTTCAAACGCGTAAACAACACTAATTGCTTGATTTTCAAAATTTTTGGTTTTGGTGTGTTTGTGTGTGTTTGCTAAAATGGCATCTTCTCCCCCAACAGTTTGATAGAAAATTTCAATTAAAACGAACAACATTTTGTAGTAGATTTCAATTAAATGTTACTCATACGATTTGTTTAGATTTGAAAGGGATTTGATAGCATTGCAAATGTTTTATTTATAGCATAGAAACATATAAGCTTTATTCGAAAAATATTCATGGATACATTATAGAATGTTATAAGCGATAGAAAGGGAGTACATTTTTGAATATTTTTTCTGTTTCATACTTTTTCTGTTTCTTACCCCAATATGTATTTGTCTTGCAGTGAATTAAACAAAGAATACAACAAAACCGAAACAAAACTCATAAATGCAGACAAAAACCACACAAGAAGCATACAAAAAGTATACAAAAAGCATACAAAAAGCATGCAAAGAGAATACAAAAAGCATACAAAAAGCAGACAAAAAGCATACAGAGCGCACACATGGCATACAAAAAAGCATACAACAAGCAGACAAAAAACATACAAAAAGCATACAAAAAGAATACAAAAAGCATACAAAAAGCATAGAAAAAGCATAGAAAAAGTATACAAAAAGCATACAAAAAGCACACAGAAAGCATACAAAAAGCACACAAAAAGCATACAAAAAGTATACAAAACGCATACAAAAAGCATACAACAAGCAGACAAAAAGCATACAAAGAGTATACAAAAAACATACAAAAAGCATACAACAAGCAGACAAAAATCTTACAAAAAGCATACAAAAAGAACACAAAAAGCATACACAAAGCATAGAAAAAGTATACAAAAAGCATACATAAAGCATACAAAAACATACAAAAAGCACACAGAAAGCATAAAAAAAGCACACAAAAAAGCATACAAAAAGCATACAAAAAGCATACAAAAAGCATACAAAAAGCATACAAAAAGCATACAAAAAGCATACAAAGAGTATACAAAAAACATACAAAAAGCATACAAAAACATACAAAAAGCACACAAAAAGCATACAAAAAGTATACAAAAAGCATACAAAAAGCATACAAAAAGCATACAAAAAGCATACAACAAGCAGACAAAAAGCATACAAAGCGCACACATAGTATAAAAAAGCAGACAAAAACAAAAAAAAAACAGATTTTAATTGATAAACAAAAAACCGTGATAAAAAGCGTGATAAAAAGCAGACTTGAAGCAAAAAAAAACAGACAGGATAGTAGGCAATAAAAATTTAAGGGAAAAAGAAGATTAAAGAGCAGAAAAATAAAAACGTAGACATAGAGCGGATAGAAAAGCAAGGAAAAGAAACAGAAAAAGCAAAGAAAAAATAAAACGTTGAAAAGTCCGACTAAATTAAAAAACAGCAAAAAATAAACAAAAATCAGAGAAAAGAAAAGCAACTAAAAAAGCTGACAAAAAACGATGAAGAAAAGGCAGGCCAAAAGAAGACCAATATCTGAAAATAACTCATAAAACAGCAGACAAAAATCTAAGAAATATTTAGACGAAAACATTAGAAGAGAAAGCATGCAAATGTTTACCCAAAAAAAAGCTAAAATTATTGTAGCATACATTTTTTTTTTAAAATCATTCCAAATAAGACCAAAAAATAACAGCCAATAAAGCATGAAAATGTTCGACAAAAAAGCAGTAAATAACCAAACAAAAAAGCAGACTATAAAGTTGATATAAAAGCGGAAAAATTCATGAAAACGTAGACAAGAAGCAGTTTATAATTCAGACAAAAAGCAACCATAAACGCATAGAAAAAAAAATCAAACAAAATTACATAAAAAACAGACAAAAAGAGGGTATAATATGAGACAAATAAACAAAAACGTGAAAAAAATAATTGACAGACAGATTTTGAGTTTTATATAAAAAAAAAAGCCCTTCAAAAAAAACAGCTATAAATCGATATTAAAAACTTTTAAAAACGTTTTTGACTTCTGCATGTTTCGGAACTGTTTTTAAAAATATATATATGAAATTTAAATTTAAAAAATGAATATTTAGTCAAACGTTTCATTTACTAAAATTTGAATTTAAATTTTTGCGGCAACTCTGTTTATTTTTCTAGATAATGTTGCATACATGGAAAAATTAAAAAAAATAAATCATGCTGATCAAAACCATTACCGAAATTAGTAAGAAAATCGATCGAATTCGCTATTTTATTTAATAATGTGTCACGCGTGTACGCGTCGCGTTACTCGATTGTTGTTCGATATTTCGAAAACCACCGGTTAAAAATACAATGTTTTAATAAAACTATTAAAAAGTTTTATTTAAAAACTATATCTGACCTTTTATATAGATCAGATATAGAATTTGTAAACAATATAAACAGAAATAATTCTTCTTCATATCGTTGATCAAACCATAATTCTTTATATTGAAGAACATTTCATAATATTGATCACTACAATATATCAATATTATGAATTCATTTCCAACTTGAGGAATGACCGAAAAAGTGTTCTTCCATTTGATGAACTGTATGTGAAGAGTTGCGTTTCATTATATTAATGAACAAATACATAAAATACAACATATATGTACATCGTATTGAAGAATGTTGTTCATCAAACTAAATTTCAATTAAAATATTTATTTTTCATTCATGTTTTACCATACTTCTCAGTTCTCAAGTAGTTATTGTATGTTATTTATAATTACAAACTTTTATTAATAAAAAGTTTTATTTATAACAAAATTTATTTAAAAAAAAAATATTGTTACGAAAATTTAGTCTACAGAAAACTGATCAACAAGTTGTGTACAAAATAAAAACACTCTTATGCTTGGTTTAAATTTTAACAATTTACTTTATTAATTCACTTTAATAAACAACTTTACTAATAACAAATTCTAACAACTGCTGCATGTCCACTATTTATCTTGACATTGATCACACCAGAGATGCACTCGACCACTTTCAAATCACTACTAAAGTGCTGTGCCCAGATGCGGCGGCCTTATATACTGCAGGCATTAGTTCGACAGGTTTCGACAAGCTTCGACTTGTTTCGATAACCTTCTACTCGTTTCGTGAATGACGCATGCTATTGGCATCTCATTCGCACTTATGTGTTGTTAATGCGCTGATCTTCTATCTCTTTCTCGAACATTGCCCCAGTGCGCTGCATGATCTTCCGTTTCTTTCTAACACATTGCTTAGAGCGCTAAATTTTCTTGCGTCTCATTTATTATTGAATGCTTGCACTATGGAGCAAATTACATCTTTTTGTAACAATATATTGTTTTGAAAAAAATATTTTTTTTCCTAATTTTTTTTTAATGGGCCATTCCACACCAAATCGACCCGCTGATGGAACTCACCTTCTTCGATTTCAATAAAAATTAGGCAACTGATAAAAGGTGTCGAGATATGCATTGACCATTTTTTTTTAATTTTTTTTTTACCTCTACTTCTAGAGATACAGTGCTTCAAAGTTACAAAAAATGGGCCAAAAATCCCTTTTGTATGGTGGTTCAAATTTCAATATCTCTTAAAATAGAAATTATATATACTTCGTTGATGACTCGTTTTAAAAGTAATAGAACAGGATTTTAGAAAAATTAATTTTGTTTGTTAAATACATTAAATATTTATGAATAAAACCATCATATTGATGACTAGCTGGACCCGTGTACAACTCGTGCAAAGTTTTTGTGAATGCAAGGATATGGAGCAATTTTATTAATATAAAAAACATTTTTATTATTTATATCAGGGACCGGTGCTTTACTGTGGACGTTTATTATTGGTTTTCCTAGTAGAAATTTGCCGATGCGCCATCGGGAAATGATCGGGTTTTTGTTGGGTTAGTCCTATTAGAGAAAATATGATCATTGCCTTTGCGTGCCCTTATCATGCTTACCATACCAGGGTTTGCTTTATCTAAATAGTCAATGCTCCCGATCATAGCTACATTATTTGTTCCTCATAACAAAATGACATCCGACAATGATCGAGATTTAATGAGAGAAACCCTATTATGCTCGGGCTCTGACAAGGCAATTTTAGGGTAAATAATAAAATGGGGAATTGCCCGATCAGTACATGATCATGGCCTGAGGTCAGTGCATGATCAGGACACTGCGTTACAAGGATATTATGGGCCTCGTCATATCCCGATCATCTCAAATAATGACATGATCACTTCATGACCATGGCCCTACCAAAATTTCTACTAGGGTTAATAAATGTAGTAACCAAAACAAAAATATTTTTCCGCCAAAACAACTTTTCTCGAAGACATTTCTTTCTCAAACTGGGCTTACCCGTAAATATTTCGTGGTAGAATTCTTCCCAGTAGAAATCTTCCCCGTAAAATTCTTATCTATAGAACGCTTTCCCGTAGAATTTTTCCCGGTTGAATTCTTTCCGTAGAATTCATCCCGGTAGAAGTATTTCCCGTTGAGTTTTTCCCAGTAGAAGTTTTAGTGTGGTGAGTTTTAGTGTGGTGAATTTTATTGTGGTGAGTTTTAGTGTGGTGATTTTAGTGCGGTGAATTTTAGTGTGGTGAATTTTAGTGTGGTGTGTTTTAGTGTGGTGAGTTTTTTCGAAGAATTTCGAAAAAAAAAAAATTTTTGAACGACAAAAACAATACAACGGAGGAGATCACCATTTTCTAAAAAAAAAAATCGCCAAAAATAATGTCGAAATAAAAAAATTTTAGATTATATAGTAGGTGACATGCTCCTTTGTCCCATCCCGGCCATATATAGGCTATCATTCCTTCCAGACCATTCCGCTTCTGTGGTAAAAATATCAAGACCAGCCGTTTAAACGAAGACTTGTTCCGCGTCTTCATCTAAACGGAACAAACAGAGATTATATTAATAGGAAGGAAAGGTTTTTTTTTTCCTGAGTACCAGTCAGTCAGAGCATATATTCCAAATATTATGAATTTAAATTTATGAAAAAGAAATGGCGATCGCTTATTTTAAGAATAAAGTTTCTATAAAATAAGTTGATGCTATTTAAGTAAAATGAAATTTTTATGTTTTAATAGTCATGAAATGGATAAAAGTTGTTTAAAGACAACACTTAAATTATTCAGTTCTTTTGTTGCAAATCACTTTTTATTGTAGTAATTGTTTTAAAATTTTGTTGTAATTCAAGTTGTAAATAACAAAAATTTGAAAATAGGTATTTAAAACAGTAATTTCAAATTTCAGTACTTTCAGTTTGAGCGTTCAAAATGTAAAATATCCCATAAAGCAACTGAAATTCGATTTTATTAGCCAATTTTTATAAAGCCACATAAAGGCAGACAAATTGCATAAAACAGAAAGCATTAAACCAGACTCCCCAAAAATTAAATGAAAATATTAAATAATTATCAGCAATAAACATTAACGCACTGTCATCAAAATTCACAACATGCATTTTTTATATGTTGCTGAGAGTATGATGTCAGCAACGTAACGCATATGTTGTTGGCTACGTGCAGATTTTATAGCAGCAGCATCAGCAAAGGCAGCAACAAACCAAAGACAACAACATCAACATTCAATATGGCAGCAACAGCAACATCACCAGCAGCAACAACATAAACACATAAACAAGTCGTCGTATAGTAGTTTTGCGCTGCCAAAGACAGGACATGTCAACGCAAGGACATGCGACATGCACGCCTCTGCAGGCATAGCACGCATAAATTCTAAAACTTTTCATTTTCTGTTGACTTGTTTTTCTCTCTTTTAAGTTTTATTAAACACGTCAAAGAGTCGAGTCGTTGCGCCTTTTGCGACGCATTTTGTTTTTGTTGCCTGTGGCTAAATTTGCCATTTTTGTTTTGTTCTTTTTTGTAGCACTAAATATGAAAAACGTCTGCGCTGTCAAATAACCACAGGCAAATGCCACAGTCGTCTTTCACTGTTCTGCTTTTCTGCCTTTTGCTATTTCTTTGTTTGGTCCTCATATATTTGTCAATTCAATTCATTCATTTATTTATTCATGTCTTTATGTCTGTCTGTCTGTCTGTCTGTCTGTCTGTCTGCCATAAGTTGGCTCTAATGTCAACGCATTTATCAATGACATATTTGTGTTAAAATTTATTTTAAAATTCAGCGCGTAGTCTGCAGCACAAAACAAAGGCACACGTGCGAAACACTGCGATTTATCTTTTTAATTAATGTTGCTCATACGCCAAGGAGCTGCCAACCACAAGAAACGCAACTGTGCGTGCGAAAAGCTTTAACTAAATATGGTTTTTGGTTCGTTTCTATAATATAATTATATCATATTTTTGGAATATTTTATATTCTTCATTTTTATTACCTTACACTAACAGTGTAGAGGTGGGGAAGAGGCCGTTTGTAACACCCAGAAGAAAGCAAACAAACGCTCAGGGGATTCCCCCTATTCGTGCAATGCACAATGTTGATCGTAAGAAAGGATTATAGGTTAAAGGGAGGAGAAAATATGGAGTAGTGTCGGTGGATGTTCGCTTTAAATTTCCCAATATTAAAAATGTCGGGAAAAACAGACGCAGGGAGATTGTTCCACAAACGTATCGTGCGACTGAAGAACGAATTATCTCTGTAATGCGTGGTTCTGTTGAGAACCGAGTGGACTACGAAGGGGTGGGTTTGGTTCGATGCCCGAGTAGATCGAGAGAATACACGACCTGGTGGAATCAGGCCATGTATTTCCCTCGAACACTTACCTTTGTAATACCTATAAAACAGGCTTACACACCCAACGGTCCTTCGGAGCTCAAGAGAACCAATAGACGATGAAATATTTTCATCCCCTATTAAATATATTGAACGTTGTTGGATTCGATCAAGGAACTCAAAGGAAGATTTTGAAGCTCCTGCCCATATGTGCGAATTGTACTCCATCTTAGGCCGAATATATGTGGTGTAGACAATGCGCAAGTCAGCGGGAGTAAAGTATGTCTTACACCGTTTCAAAAAACCGAGGCACTTGGCCGCTTCTTTCGACACGTCAAATATGTGATCATTCCAATGGAGGTAACATTGAATTTATTTACACAGAACATCAAGAGCAGCTGACTGCGCAATATCCACAGAGTCCATATTGAGGGGAGGGAGGGGTGAATCCATTCTTTTGAGAGATAACAGACAGTTAGAAAGTTGGGTGAGAAAGTTGATTAAAAAGCACTTGAACATTTTTTTCTTTTTTTAAGTGCAAAAACATGTCCAAAAATTGTAATTTCCCACATTACCCCATGTCCCACTTTAACCCAGGTTCTCCTACTATATTTTATTTTTTGATTTTATTTAAATTTTTTTTTGTTTTTACACTTGCTTTTGAATAATTTACATTTCAATTCAGTTAACAGAGATTTCATTTTTGAATTTGTTTTACTATGTTTTTTTTGTTTTACTTTAGATTTGATATTTCTTGTAAATGTCTTTACTACTTTTTTTTAGCTATATTTATTGTTTGTTTTGTTATAGCATTTATTTTATACATTTTTTGTCATTTCTTTATTTTTCTGTTTTTCTTTGATTTTTACTACTGCATTTGCTTGCATTTTCCAATAAACATTTTGTATTTTTGACTTTGTATTGCTTTAATATGTTTGCTTAAAATTTTAGCTTTTTTCTATTTTTTACTTTGCTTTTTTTTCTTTCTGTTTGTTTTATTGTATGTTTTTATGTATTGGTTTTTGCTTATAAAGTTTTGTATTTTCTTTTACTTACATGTTTTTGTTTACGTGTTTTTGTTTTAGGGTTTTGCTGTTGTATTTACTTTGGGTTTTGATTTTGTTTTTAAATGTTGGGTTTTTTGTTTTTTTTTTTTGTTTTTTAATTGAGTTTTTAATTTTTCTTTTAAATTAATTTTTTAGTTTTGCTTTTGATGTTGTTTGGAGTTTGTTTTTATTTGCTTTAGTTTGTTTTTAATTAAGTTTTTACTGTTGTCTTTATATTTTTTTTATTTTATTTATGTGTTTTTGTTGATTTTTTTTATTTTTATATTTTATGTTTGGCTTTGTTTGTTGTTATTTAAATTTTTAATTTTATATTTATATTGATTTTTTTTTTAATACTATGATTTTTGCTTTTATTTTTAAGTCTGTTTTTTTTTTGATATTTTTTTTTTTTTTTTTATTTTATTATTAGAGTTTTTGCTTTTGTATTTATTTTGAATTTCTACTTTTGATTTGTTTGAGTTTGTGTTTAACTGTTGTGTTTGTTTTGTTTTTATAATTTTGGTTTTTGTGAATTTTAGATTTGATTTTTTTTTTGTTTTTGCTTTTGTATTAATTTTACATTTATCTTTTACTTTTTATATATATTTGTGTGCTTTGCTTGTTTCTGAATTTTTGAGTTTTTATTTGTTTTTATTCAAGTTTTTGTAGTTATATTGTTTTTTTTTAATTTGAATTTGTTTTACTTTGGTTTTTATGTTTGTGTTTTTTGTTGTTTTTTTTCTATTTTATAATTTAAGTTTTTTCTTTTGTATTTTTTGTATTTTCTGCTTTTGATTTTTTTTTTTTGGGTTTTGTTATGTTTTTATATTATTGTTTTTATTGGATTTTTTAACAGATTTTTTGTTTTGTATACTTTGCTTTGTTTTTCACAGTTTTAACAAGTGCAAAAAGCAGATATATTTTCAATAAATTAATTAAAAAAAATAATTTATTTTTAATTATTTAAAACAAGTAAATAACCTTACTTGGAAAACACGTTTTAAGACATATTTGTTCTCCAAGTTTAAGAAATATAAATGCTTTAAACTTCTTAAGGAAAACGCTAAATACGAATTTATTTTTTTTACAAATTCAAATAATAAATTTTCTAAACTTCCACATGGCACCCTATCTTTTTTCTATGGCCCTTATAAAGCAACAAAAACTAACACTTAATATTTATACTAGAAATCCAAACAGAAAATGAGAAACGAACAAAAAAAAAATGAAACTGTTTTGTGCTGCGAGGCAGAACACCGAGATTTGCATTTACAAAATGTATGAACTCACTTTGAATTGAATATTTTTCCATTTTTTTGCGCGCAAGCAAATGAAATTTTTATTTTTATATCAAATAAAAATATTATAATCCGAATAGAAAATAAAAGAAATGATTTTGCAAAGAGTAGCGCGCGCGCGACAGCAGAACTAAGAAATGCAGCGCAGCAATTGCACTTTAGCATAGAGCATTAAATAAAATAAAAAGCGAAAAAAGTACAACAAGCATAAAATGCAAAACGATTAAAGTTTTATGCGAAGCTTTGCTGCCAGTCACGCTTTTCGTTGCGCCAACAACAAACAGCTTTCGCAAATTTCTTTGGCAGCTGCAGCTGTTGCTACTGCATCACGCGACATTTACGCACATCAAGCATGCCAAGCCACGTCACACTACATCACACCACGCAGCACAAAGCATCGAAGGCGTGGCAGTTGGAGGGCAACCTCACACAGTGACCACTCAAGCCATATGAGAGGTGTCTGTGCATTAAGTGTGACGTGCACGGCGAGAAAGACTAAATCAGACTGAGTAATTTCTTTAAATTGTCTTCAAAATGATTTGAGGAATACATAAATCTAATCGAAAGAATTTTGAATAAAACATACTTTAGAATATTTTTTGTTGTGTTTTTTTTGCGTTTTTAATTTCGTGATTTTATTTATATTTTTGCTATTCAGTTTGTATTGCTTTTTAATGAAATTATGTTTTTTTTTTATTTTTGATTTTATTTTTCCGCTTTAAATTTACAATTGTGTTTTACATTTGAATTTTTGCTTTAATTTTGATTGGAGGTTTTAGTGTTTTTGCTTTTTTTTTGATGTTTCCTTTTGATTTGAGTTGAGGGTTTTATTTTTTTTTTTTAGTTCATGTTACTGTTTTTTTATTATTAGTTTGCGGTTTCATTTTGGTTTCTTTGCGCCTGTTTTTGATTTAAAATTTTTATTTTTAATTTTGTGTTTTTGTTCTGCTTTTGTGTTATTCCTTTGATTTTGGATTTTCCTTTTTTTGTGTTTTTGATTTTATTTTTTCCTTTGGTTTTTTTAATATTGCTTTTTGTTTCTAATTTGGATTTTGTTTTTGCTTTTGTTTTTCATTTAATGTTTTTGCTTTGATTTTTTGAGTTTGTATTTATTTTGAGTTTATGTTTCTTCCTTTATTTTTGATATTGCCGTTTTCTTTTGATTTTGAGTGCATGTTTTAATTTTGTATTTTTCTTTTGATTTTAGAAATTTTTATTTTATTTTTGTGTTTTCTTTGTTGTTGTTTTTTTTGCTTTTTGTTTGATTTGTGGACATTGTATTTATGTATTTTCTTTTGAGTTTGAGTTAAGATGATTTTGCTTTTATTTTTTTATTTCATTTTGGATTTTCCTTTCTTTCCTCAAAATTAAAACTAAAGCAAACACACAAAAAAACCAAAGCAAAACACAAAATCTTAAAATGAAAAACCAAAAAAAAAGAATGCAAAAAACCAAAATCAAAATAAGAAATTAAAGGAGAAGATTTCTTATTTTGATTTTTATTTTTTGCATTCTTTTTTTTTTGTTTTTCATTTTAAGATTTTGTGTTTTGCTTTTTGTGTTTTGCTGTAGTTTTTATTTTGAGTTCATGTTTCTGCTTTTAGTTTTCATATTGTAGTTTTCTTTTGATTTTGAGTTTTTGTTTCAATTTTCTACTATTGTCATGCTTTTGCATTTTTCTTTTGATTTTAATTTTTACCTTTTATTTTTATGTTTTTCTTTGCAGTTGGTTTTTTTATGTTTTGTTTGTTTTGTGGACATTGCATTTTTGTTTTTTTCTTTTTATTTTAAGTTGAGATGATTTTTCTTTTATTATTTTTTTTTATTTTGGATTTTCCTTTCTGTTTCCGCTATGAGTTTTCCTTTCCGCTATGAGTTTTTCTTTGATTTTGTTTCTTATTTTGAATTTCGTTTTTTGCATTCTTTTTAATTTTAAGTTTTTGTGTTTGGCTTATGTTAAAAATGTTTTCAGTGAGATTATCAAATTCTATATATTCTTAGCATATGCTGTGTATTAATATTAGAAAGCAGTTCTTGGCTCGCTGAGCTAACATCTAAAACAACATTCTTTCATCACATCTGGTATCCGCATGGAACCGAAAAATAAAGCATAAGAAATAAATGTCTTACTTCAAGAAATATTTCGACTAGAGCACACATCTCTTTCTCTCTCTGCATTCTAACAAAAACGCATTGCTAATTCTATGAGAAAAATACGCTCATTATGTATGTCGGTGTGTGTGTGTGTGAGTGCTACGCACACATAGCCACTGACAGCACGGTGCAGCGATTATGCGATTGCGGTCCATTGAGTGCGTTCCGCTCTGTTCGCATGCAAATAAAAACGCAATCGCAATCGCGTGCTCGCATTAAAATCTGTTCATTATGCAGAAATGCACTAAGTGCCTTTTTTGCGCGGTGCTTTCAACTGCATTAGAAACTCTGGGAAAAAGAGAAAATAAAACTAATGCAAAGAAAATATTTAAATAATAAATAATGAACAAAAATATATTTAATTTGCAAAACTAAATTTATAATTAAAAATAATAAAAATATAACACAATTGCAGGCAAATTTAATGCACATATTTAATTAAAGCCATCCCTATTGTGCTGTGCGCCTTCTGCTAATTTACTCAACACGCGTCGAGCTCTGGCAATTGGCTCCGAGCAGTTCCGAGCACAATGCTGAAGGTAAAATAATTTTTGTAAAAGAGAAACAAAGCTATTCAAAGAATATCACTTGCACAACATAGATAGTGAGACAAATATAAGAGATTCAACTGAATGCAATTAAAATTATTATTGCGATGTTGATGAAGATGATGATAAAAATAAGCAGGAAAACTTAAACTATGCTAAGCACAAAAAATAACACAGACATGTTTTCAGTGCCAAAGCAATGAATACGGAAGCTCAAAATTTAAAAATTGAATAAATTAATATAACATAAAATTGTATTTTTAGGTAAAATTTGAATTTTGCTTGTAAATTTGAATTTTTAGCGAAAAATGGAATTTTGAGTGAAAAATTGAATTTTAAATGAAAATTTAAATTTTGAGTGGAAATTATGTTTTGAGAGAAAATTAAATTTTGACTGAAAAACTGAGTGAAAAATTTAATTTTTAGTGAAAAATTGAATTTTTAGTGAAAATTTGAATTTTAAGTGAAAAATTGAATTTTTAGTGAAAAATTGAATTTGAGTAAAAATTTTACTTTTGAGTTAAAAAATGAATTTTTAGTTAAAAATTGAATTTTTAGTGAACAATTGAATTTTGAGTGAAAAATTGAATTTTGAGTGAAAAAATGTATTTTGAGTGAAAAATTGAATTTCTAGTGAAAAAACTGAATTTTTAGTGAAAAATTGAATTTTTAGTGAAAATTTGAATTTTTAGTGAAAAATTGAATTTTGAGTGAATAAATGTATTTTGAGTGAAAAATTGAAATTATAGTGAAAAATTGAATTTTTAGTGAAAAATTGAATTTTTAGTGAAAAATTGAATTTTTAGTGAAAAATTGAATTTTTAGTGAAAAATTGAATTTTTAGTGAAAAATTGAATTTGAGTAAAAATTTTATTTTTAAGTGAAAAAATTAATTTTGAGTTAAAAAATTAAATTTTTAGTGAACAATTGAATTTTGAGTGCCAAATTGAATTTTGAGTGAAAAAATGCATTTTGAGTTAAAAATTGAATTTTTAGTGAAAAATTGAATTTTTAGTCAACATTTGAATTTTTTTAGTGAAAAATTGAATTTTGAGTGAAAAATTGAATTTATAGTGAAAAATTAAATTTTTAGTGAAAAATTGAATTTTAGTGCGTGAAATTCTGAATTTTGACAGAAAATATGAATTGAAAAAAAAACTGAAATTTTAGTGAGAAATACAATTTTTAGTTAAAAATTTAATTTTAGTAAAAATTTTAAATTTGTTTCAAAATTAGTATTTTGAGTGTAAACTTGAATTTCAAGTGAAAAATTGAAATTTTAGTTAAAAATTTAAGTTTTAATTGAATAATTGCATTTTAAAATAATAAATAATAAAATTCAGTAAATCTTCATCTGAATTTATGGAATATTTTATTTTACTTTCCAAAAACTTTACTGAATGCAACAGCTTTTGTATCATATCAAATATGTTTTGTGATATAAAATATATTCTTCTCTCTACATGTTGTTTCAATTGTACTTGTGGTTTAACTACTGAGTACTATCTTCCAATTGTTCCTTGAATTATGCTGCCTCTACGAGTGGAGTATGATACTTTGTAAGATGCTGCATAACTTTTCGCATTTCACAAATATAATTCAAGATTTTTGCTTTATTTAAATATGAAATGCAAATGTTTTGATATGCCACAAAAGATGCAAGTGGAAAATGCAAAATTTACTAAATATATCAAGAAATTCTTTTGCAAAACTGAATTAAAATAATGCTGTTGGCAATGTAATAAATTTTATACATATAAAATATTTTCATTTAAAATGTATTTTAGCATTTTCCAATCACAACACATTTTAATTGTAGCTGTTTTTGCAATGATAAGAAATATTAATTTTAGAATATTTTTCAAAACAATTCAAGCGAAGGTATTTTAATAATTTCTAAATTGCAAAAACTTTTGTAATTTTCTTATACATTTTTGATATGTTCTAATTGCAATGTGGTTAATATTTTGTATAAATTAAAAATAAAACTTATAAGAACTATTTAGAAATCGTTGAATAAACTATAGAAATATCTGCAGATCCATTGCATACTTTTAGGTCGTTTAATAATAAACAATAATGTGTATTTAATGTATTTAATACACACAATAAAACTATTATTGGTGCAGTATATCTATGTTACATAAATCAATAAATCTAACTTTTAAACACAATTTTTCACTCAAAATTCAATTTTAACTAAAAATTCAATTTTAACTAAAAATTCAATTTTTAACTAAAAATTCAATTTTTAACTAAAAATTCAATTTTGAACTAAAAATTCAATTTTTCACTAAAAATTCAATTTTTCACTAAAAATTCAATTTTTAACTATAACTTCAATTTTTAACTATAACTTCAATTTTTAAATAAAATCTCAATTCTTAACTAAAAATTCAATTTTTAACTAAAAATTCATTTTTTAACTAAAAATTCAATTTTTAACTTAAAATTAAATTTTTCACTAAAAATTCAATTTTTCACTAAAAATTCAATTTTTAACTATAACTTCAATTTTTAAATAAAATCTCAATTTTTAACTAAAAATTCAATTCTTAACAAAAAATTCAATTTTTAACTAAAAATTAAATTTTTAACTAAAAATTAAATTTTTATCTAAAAATTCAATTTTTCACTAAATATTCAAATTTTCACCAAAAATCCAATTTTTCACTAAAAATTCACTTTTTCACTAAAAATTCAATATTTATCTAAAAATTCAATTTTTCACTAAATATTCAAATTTTCACTAAAAATTCAATTTTTCACTAAAAATTCAATTTTTCACTAAAAATTCAATTTTTCACTAAAAATTCAATTTTTCACTAAAAATTCAATTTTTCACTAAAAATTCAATTTTTCACTAAAAATTCAATTTTTCACTAAAAATCCAATTTTTCACTAAAAATTCAATTTTTCGCTAAAAATTCAATTTTTCACTAAAAATTCAATTTTTCACTAAAAATTCAATTTTTCACTAAAAATTCAATTTTTCACTAAAATCTCAATTTTTAACTAAAAATTGAATTCTTAACTAAAAATTCAATTTTTAACTAAAAATTCAATTCTTAACTAAAAATTCAATTTTTTAACTAAAAATACAATTTTTAACTAAAAATTCAATTACTAACTAAAAATTCAATTTTTCACTAAAAATTCAATTTTTCACTAAAAATTCAACTTTTCACTAAAAATTCAACTTTTAATTTGAAATTCAATTTTTAACTAAAAATTCAATTTTTAACTAAAAATTCAATTTTTAACTAAAAATTCAATTTTTAACTAAAAATTCAATTTTTAACTAAAAATTCAATTTTTAACTAACAATTCAATTTTTAACTAAAAATTCAATTTTTAACTAAAAATTCAATTTTTAACTAAAAATTCAATTTTTAACTAAGAATTCAATTTTTAACTAAAAATTCAATTTTTAACTAAAAATTCAATTTTTAACTAAAAATTCAATTTTTAACTAAAAATTCAATTACTAACTAAAAGTTCAATTTTTAAATAAAAATTCAATTTTTCAATAAAATTTCAATTATTAACTAAAAACATTTTCTCTAAAAATTCAAAATCTACTAAAATTAAAATTTTCTCTAAAAAAAAGTCACCTTTTTACTAAAAAAAAAAATTTAACATAAAGAAAAGTAAATAGATATTACACTAAATAAACTTAAATCACGTTATAATTTGTTGCCTACTTTAGGGCTTCCAACAGACAAAAAAAAAGCATTTAAATCAAAACTCTTGCATACTTCCATGCTCCAGTGACAAACAAATAAAATAGGCTGTATACTTATTAGCTTTCTACAAAAGACTCTCGCTGTTTTACGACATTATTACCTACCTTTTGTAGTAGAGTTTTTGTATGTTTGTTAAATTTTATTACTCAACAAATGCCTGCCACACACACAACACTTTGTGGCACAATTTGAAATCTAAACAGAATTTACTGCATTTACCGCGATTACCGGCAAATCGAATAAATCGTTTGTGATCGATTGAGCGGTGGTAGCTTGAGTTACAAGGAGGTCTGTCTATTTGTTTGTCTGTCATTCTTTTGTGTGAGTTTCAGCGAAAGTGCAAGGATAATACACAGAATACATCGTAGACACTTGGTTACGTTTGTTATTTTATTAAATTACGTTTTATGTTTTATCTATTGCGTCGCTGTGTGTGTCAATTGAATGTGTGCAGGATATGCGCAGGATACGCGTTGTTCGTTGATTGAGTGTTAAGTGCTAAATTGAATTTCAGGCAAGTGTCTAAAGGATTTTTATGCTGCTCCTGCATGTTTTGTATTAGTGTAAATTGAAATGCAAATGTTTAAAATATTTGATTGGTGGATTTTTTTTATTTTTCGAGTAAGTTTTTATTTTATTTAAAAATGTATTTTCTTTCATAAGCCACCCGTTATTTATGACTGCTTTTTTGGCTGATTAAAGACGCATCTTAATTGCGTCGAAAGTCTGTCACTTTCGAAAGCAATAAAAATTAAAAAAATATCAAAGTTGCCACAAAAACGAAAGGATGCAAGCAAAGCCACAAAGTCCTTGCTGTTTCAGTAACATTTTTGTTGTTTCAATAACATTTTGTTGCGACCAGAAATTGTAAAACTAGCACGATGCGACAGTCAAAACTATCGCAAAAACTAATCAATGTTGAAGCTAAAAGTAAAGGGTTTTTCAACAGCGACGCTACAAAAGTAAGCGATATTTCTTGCCATATTTCTTGCCGCTCTTTTGACATTTCTCTTCAGTAAGGCTTTCCATTTCATGATGAAAAGATATACGAATTCGAATTTCAGTAGTAAATTTTAATAATTTCGACTCGTTGTTGCCTCGTATATCTTTCCATCCCATCATGAAATGCCTTACTGAAGAGAAATGTCAAAAGAGCGGCAAGAAATATGGCGTCGTTTGCTGTCCCTGTCGCTCTACTTTTGTAGCGTCCCTGTTGAAAAACCCTTGAAAAAAACTTTTGTAGCCCCTTTAGCAGAAAAAAGGACGAAGCAATTCATAATACATCGAAAAATATGACCAATGTTAAATGTTAAATGTTAAATGTTAAATGTTAAATGTTAAATGTTAAATGTTAAATGTTAAATGTTAAATGTTAAATGTTAAATGTTAAATGTTAAATGTTAAATGTTAAATGTTAAATGTTAAATGTTAAATGTTAAATGTTAAATGTTAAATGTTAAATGTTAAATGTTAAATGTTAAATGTTAAATGTTAAATGTTAAATGTTAAATGTTAAATGTTAAATGTTAAATGTTAAATGTTAAATGTTAAATGTTAAATGTTAAATGTTAAATGTTAAATGTTAAATGTTAAATGTTAAATGTTAAATGTTAAATGTTAAATGTTAAATGTTAAATGTTAAATGTTAAATTTTAAATTTTAAATGTTAAATGTTAAATGTTAAATGTTAAATGTTAAATGTTAAATGTTAAATGTTAAATGTTAAATGTTAAATGTTAAATGTTAAATGTTAAATGTTAAATGTTAAATGTTAAATGTTAAATGTTAAATGTTAAATGTTAAATGTTAAATGTTAAATGTTAAATGTTAAATGTTAAATGTTAAATGTTAAATGTTAAATGTTAAATGTTAAATGTTAAATGTTAAATGTTAAATGTTAAATGTTAAATGTTAAATGTTAAATGTTAAATGTTAAATGTTAAATGTTAAATGTTAAATGTTAAATGTTAAATGTTAAATGTTAAATGTTAAATGTTAAATGTTAAATGTTAAATGTTAAATGTTAAATGTTAAATGTTAAATGTTAAATGTTAAATGTTAAATGTTAAATGTTAAATGTTAAATTTGAAATGTTAAATGTTAAAAAGAATAAGAATAAGAATTTCGTTGTCTGTTAAAACAACACAACATTTATTTCGATAAACACAAATTGAAAAATCGTCTATAAGAGTGAAAACAACAACCAGGACGATGGATACATATTGGCAGAAATTAGTTTACACTACGTTGGCATGTACAAGGATGTCTAAGGATGTGTGTGAATGTATGTGTGTGTGTATGTGTAAACAATACACATTATTAATAGTTGCCGCTGACATTTTGATAAATGAGCAGCGATTAAGCAGCTGAATTCTAGCAGAAAGTGCAGCAGCATTTACCAAAAATACGCAAAGTGTGGCAAAGCAGCAGCTGCAGGATAAGAAGGACATGCGAAGCGTGGCGAGATGAATGGCAGCGGGTGGTAAGTGTCGCTGCGAGATGCTGGAAAATCTTTGCTGCGCCAAGGAGCCGTGATTTTCCAACTGCAAGTAGTCATATTTTAGCATTAAAGTAACGTTGAGCTCACCATAAGGACGAAGTGGGAATAGCGACAGAAATGTGCTAAATAATGCGACAGAGTTTGACGGCGGAGTTTGGAGGAAAGCATAAAAAAGAAAAACAAAAGCATGAAAAAGTAGAGTAAGACGTAGCTACATTTATTTGTCTGAACGTTGCTTCAAAAAGTGAAATAAAATTGAAACTAATTTGACAGTTGAGAAATATTAATGCGCTTTAGATGAGCAAAGTGAGGAATGAATTTATCTTTGGTACTTTTGGCGCAATACAATGAAATAAAATAATGAAAATAGATCAATATAGATGCTTTCGTACAAGTCAGTGATTAATACACATTTGCCGAGACATGACATATGAGTCTTATTTTTTAGTAGTAGCGAATTTATTACAATTACTGCACAAATATTAGAAATCGGTTGCGTCAATCAACCAACGCATTGTCAACCAACTTAAGCGATTCTTTCAACTGCTAAGTTGGTTCTAAAATGGTTTTAGTGTGTACTACAACCAATTTATAACACTTTTTAAATAATTTGGCATGTTTATATGATAATATTTCAAATGCCAACATAAAAATGTAGTTCCATTAACCAATTTATAGAAATTATGTTTAAACCGAATTAAGTTGGTTTTGACAACTAACTTTTCTTTCTTCAGGCAAAAAGATGAATTTTTTAAATTGTGAATTTAGTGATTTTGAATAACAAAATAATATATTTACATCCCTTTTTGCCATTTAATAAATATGTTTACCAATTCTCATATTATTCTTAAAAGCTTTTTCTTAAATCGTTGACCTTAAACTTTACGGACTCAAAATTTAAAGCCTGTCTTGCAACGTTGCACAGCATTTAATGCCTGAATTGTTTTAATTTTTTTTTTACAACATCGCCCTCTTTTTTGTTCGTCCTGACAGCTAACTGTATCTTTGTTTCAGTAAATTCACCACTATTTTTTTGCGTCACTTCATTTGGCGTGTTACCGTCGTCACATGCGCCGTTAGTGGCAACCATAAGCAACCTAGTGACACCGTTGCGGACGTTTCTACCCCATCCGACCCAACATGACCAGGACCCGGCAGGTAAATAAATAACAAATCGGCGGACAGCTGATGGATTTATGTGTTGGCCATGAATTTTTGTGGCTCGTCTCCTCCAGTCGGTAGAGTAAAGTGCGTCGCGTCTATCCGGAGGCTGTTAATATTGCTGTCTATTGGTTGTTGCTGTTTTCATTGTGGGAATTGTGTTGTAGATACTGGGAAAACTTGAATGTAAATGCACAAAATGTCTGAAAGTACTTTAAGCAAGCGATAAATTTATTTATGACATATTAAAAAACAAAACACAGCACATCAACAAAATCGATTGGCATACATAAAGTATACAATTTATAAGTAGTCAGAAAATGCGTTTTTATTGGATGGGTTTTTATGTTATGGTGAGTTAGATAGTGTGTTCAGTATTGAGGATGTGGTGAGTTTTGATAGTGTGGTGAGTTTAAATAGTGTGGTGAGTTTTGTTGGTGTGTTGAATTTTGATGGTGTCGTAAGTTGCAATGTGGTTATTCACTGTGTGGTGAGTTACAATGTAGGGAGTTTTAGTTTAAGAGTGGTGTGTTTTTGTGTGGTGAGTTTTAGTGCATTGAGATGAAGTGTGGTAAGTTTTGTGTAGTTGCTTTTGATGTGGTGAGTTGTAGTTTGGTGAGTTACAATGTAGTTATTCACGGTGTGGTGAGTTATACTGTTGAGAGTTATAGTGTGTAGTGAATTTCAGTGTGGCGGCTTTAAGTGCGTTTAGTAGAACTATGGTGAGTTTTATTGTAGTTATTTATAGTGTGGGTGATATGTGTGAATTATAGTGTGTTTCAATTTTAATTAGTTAGAAAATGTGTTTGTATTGCCTGCTAAGTTTACGTGGGGTGAGTTTTTATGATGTGGTGAGTTTTGATAGTGTCGTAAGTTTGGATAGTGTGGTCATTTTTGATGGTAAGATGAATTAAAATGTTGTGAGTTTTAGTGCGTTGAGTTGAAGTGTGGTAAGTTTTTGTGTAGAGCGTTTTGGTGTGGAGAGTTGTGGTTTCATGAGTTAAAATGTGGTTATCACTGTCTGTGGAGTCTTTAGTTAAAGTGCTGTTTGATTTTTTACAAGCTTTTATTTAACTTCACTTGTTTGTACCTTTGTTCGTTTGTTCGTTTGTTAGTATGTCGGGCACAAAAATATCAAATTTAACACACTTCCTTATATCCGATCGAAACTTGAAACATATATAGTGTTCTATGTGGCACATATAAAAATAAATTTTAAAGTACGAATTTTGTCCGATAGGGGGCGATAAAACTATTTTTGGACCGTGTGAGTTCTGTTCTTTAGCTAGAATGTTGAAATTTAGAATATGTATAGTTTTAGACACGAGGAAAAATATGGCAAACTCAGAACTTTGAATTTTGTCCGCTAGAGGGCGCATTTACTATTAATGGACCCTCTTCACCTAGAAAGATGACATCCTATTAATATAATAAATGTGTTTGTACGTTTGTTCCGCTTCTCCGTCTAAACTGCTGATCCGATTTTCTTGAAATTTTTACCACAGATGCGGTATAATCTGGAAGGAATGATAGGGTATCTATGGGCGGGATTGACAAAGAAGCGTGGCACCTCCCATACAACCTAAACTTTCAATATGATATAACTCGGCACTTTCACCAGCTACGAACATAAAACAAAAAACTCAAATACAAAAAGAAAAAAAATGAAAAGCAAAAGCATAAAACAAAAGCAAAAGCCAAAATACGAAAACAAAAGCAATAACATAAAACTAAATTCCAAACTAAAGTAAAAAAAATAAGATAAAGAAAAACGAACTCACCACACTAAAACTTCCCAAAAAAAATTCACCACACCAAAATTCACCACACTATAACTCACCACACTGAAATTCACTACACTAAAACTCACCACAATAAAAATCACCATATAAAAATTCACCACACTAAAACTCACCACAATAAAATTCACCACATTAAAACTTACCACACTAAAAACTCACCACACTATAAACTCAGCACACTAATACTCACTACACTAAAATTCACCACATCAAAACTCAGCACACCAAAATTCACTGCATCTAAATTTACCACACTAAAACTCACCACATTAAAACTCACCACACTAAAACTTCTACTTGGAAAAACTCTACGGGAATGAATTCTACCGGGAAGAATTATACGGAAATTCGTTATATGGAGAAGAATTTTACGGCGAAGATTTCTACGGCTAAATATTCTACTGGGAAGAATTCTACGGGGATGGGCAGTCTGAGAAAGAATTGTCTTTGAGAAAAGTTGTTTTGGCAGAGAATTATTATTTGGTTACTACATTTATAAAACCATAGAGGGTGCTAAGATCAAAATTTTATATCTCGGTAACCACTTAACTGATCTTGACAATGCTTGGTACAGGAAATCCTTGGGGAAATTTTCAAAGAAAGTAATTCTAAATTCCATCGACAGAGGGTGTTAAGGGCAAAAATTATAACTTGGTAACCGCTGAACCGATCTATGCAAAATAATAATTCTAATGACCATATAATGACTAAAAAAGGAAAAATAAAAAACTAATAAAAAAAAACTTTTTAAAAAACAAGCTTTTAAAAAAATCTGTACTAAAAAATTAAAAAATAAATTTACTAAAAATATAAAATATATTTATAGTAGGTAGGTATGTATATTTATAATGATACAGGAATACAATTATAATCATATTTATATATATATCTTATACATCACAAACCTACAACTCTTTATACTTTAAATCTCGCAACCGCTCAGCACACTATAACCCTTCACAGTGTAAGGCAAGATCGTATAGCAGATATCACGTCTCTTTGTCCAGTCACACCCAGATTCTACATGGCGATAATAATGTAAAATATGAGCTTTTACTTCAATTTTTAAAACTATGTACTACTGTTATAAGTCGAGAGTTGTATCATTTTAAAGGGTTTGCTTATTTGACAGGTGTAACACACCTCGATGAAATTACGACCCTATATAACGTTAATCTACATCATTTAGCCAAATTCCATGACTTAAGTTAAGTACATAAATAAATATTTCTAATTAAAAGTTCATTTTTGCCAGATTATCCTGAGTTAAAAACATAACACATGCCAAAAAAATATCATTGGACTTCCGATACCAGCATTGCCTACAAAACCCATAGATACTTCCATACAGACCTACTCGAAAATTATATTGAAAACTATTGAAAAGTTGAATTGAATTGCAAAGTTTATTAGTGCTAGAGTTGGACTGTAATATTCAATAATTTCGCCACACGCTATTAATTTTGTATTTGCAAACCTCTTGGTAAATTTTAAAATTTATTGCTTATAAACGTATATCTTAGTAATATAAATTGAATAAGATTGAATTTAATTTATTTCATATATTAATATGTATTCATTATAAATATACATACCTACCTACTATAAATATATTTTATATTTTTAGTAAATTTATTTTTTAATTTTTTAGTACAGATTTTTTTAAAAGCTTGTTTTTTAAAAAGTTTTTTTTGTTGTGAGTTTTAGTGTGGTGGGTTTTACTGCGTTGAGTTGAAGTGTGGTGAGTTTTGGTCTAGTGCATTTAGGAGCGGTGAGTTTTAGTGCGTTGAAGTGTGGTGAGTTTTGTATAGTACGTTTTTGTGTGGTGAGTTTTTGTGCGGCGAGTTATAATGTGGTGAGTTATAATGTGGTGAGTTTTAGTTTTTTAATGGACATGCATGCACGGTGAGTTTTAGTGCGTTGAAGTGTGGTGAGTTTTGTATAGTACGTTTTTGTGTGGTGAGTTTTTGTGCGGCGAGTTATAGTGTGGTGAGTTATAATGTGGTGAGTTTTAGTTTTTTAATGGACTTGCATTTTTACAATTTCTTTACAAACAAATTTTATATTAATTGTTTTTGTTTTACGACCTCTTGTGATAATTTTAAGATATTGTCTTAACGTGCTCAAGGTCCAGTCGGTACAAATTGGTGTTAAGCGACTTGAAATGTAGAATCTGCAGAGAAAGATCGCCGATGAAGGGTCTTGGATGCCTCTGAAACAGCTGTACGATCTGCCACTCAATGCATTTTGCCAATTGTTTGTTGTTTTATTTGTTGGTACAAAATACCCAATTTGTACCGACTGGACATTGAGCACGTTAAGACAATATGTTCAAATTTTATATTTTTAAAAGAACTATTTTAGAATAAAATAAAAAAAAAGAATTGTAAAATTTTTAATATTCCAAAATAATTTTAATTTTAATTATATATATTTTTTTAATTTCTTTAGTTTTTTATGAACAAAGTAGGTATGTATATACATTTTTGAATTTTTCATTTTTTGTTAAGAAATTTAGTTAATGTAGTAGAAGCGTTTCAAGTGTGGTGGCTAGAAGTGGATGCTTCTCCAATTTATATAATTGAAATTAAATTCCATACCAATTAAATAACATGCAATGCATAATAAATGTAAAACATACGTCATAACAACAATTTAAACATTCGAACTTTTTAACAAACTCTCAACTTTGGCAAACTTGCGACAATTTGCATGCCAATCAGTAGCAGCAGAAATAACAAAAACAACAAACACTTTTAATTTATGCCAGCAAATCTGTGGCCAATTTAAATAATTGCTTAATCGCAACGCCAAAAAATAAATAAACCAAAGCAAAAATCAGGGGCACCAAATAAAAATAAACGTAGGCGACTTTGGCAAGAGCAACGCAGTTGATCAACCGAGCAATAGACGAAGTAGAGGGAGCAGAAGTTTAAGTGAAACAGAAAAGGAAAAAGAATAAGAAAGAAGAAAAAGTGTCAACTAAAAGGATAAAAGTGAAGGCAACGTAAGAAAGATGCGTCATGGGAAATCAATGGTCTGAAGTCGCATGAAATGAATTTTTATAGCGATTTAAAATAAATTAAGTCAATAAAACAAACTTTGCAAATTTGTTTACTTAATGTGGCAACAATGGAGGTGAAAGAGTAGAAGACGGAGCGGCACTACGAAAGAGAACCTATTGAAATAATGAAAAATCAACCAAAATATTAAATGTTACCCAAAGTAACTAAAAAAAAAACTATAACAAAATAAATTATATTCAAAATTTCTGAAATTATATCACAATGCTGAATCCTGCCTATCCTATCCTAAAATATAATAAATCTCTTTGTTGGTTTGTTTGTTCCACTTCTCCGTCTATACGGTTGATTCGATTTTCTTGAAATTTTTATTACAGATGCTTTAGGGTCTGGAAGGAATGATAGGCTATATATGGGAGGATTTGACAAAGGGGTGTGGCACCTCCGATACAGCCTAAACTTTCATATAACTTGGCACTTACAGCAGCTACAGACATGAAACACTCGTGGACTCGGCGTGGAACCTCCCATATAACCCAAAAATCAAAAACTCACTACACCAAAATTCACCACAGTAAAATTCACCACCCTCAAAAACTCACCACACTTAAAAAATCACCACACTAAAACTCACCACACCAAAATTCACCACACCTAAACTCACCACACTAAAACTTCTACTGGAAAAACAGTACTGGGAAGAATTCTACGGAAATGCGTTCTATGGAGAACAATTTCACGGGGAAGATTTCTACTGAGAATAATACTACGTCGAAATATTCTACGGGGAATAATTCTACGTGGAAGCACAGCCTGAGAAAGATATGTCTTTGAGAAAAGTTGTTTTGGCGGAGAATTATTTTTGTTTTGGTTACTGCATTCATAGAACCAATAAAAATGTCCACAGCGAAGCACGAGTCCCTGATGTAAATAATAAAAATATTTTTATATTAATAAAATAGCTCCATATCCTTGCATTCACAAAATCTTTGCACGAGTTGTACGCGGGTCCAGCTAGTAAAATAATAAAACACAATTAAAATTACGATAAAAAATATTATTAAAAAAAAATAAAATTAACTACTTGGTAGCCAAGTGAGTAACACAATTCAATTACTACAAAATGACATGCAATGGTGAAAACGAATGGTGAAAACCTTAAATTTTGAAAATAAAAAATACCACTTTTCAAAATTAAATAAAACCAAAATTTATTTTATTCGGTTTCATAAGAAAAAAAAAGGCAAAATCAAACATAAATTGCTCTAATACATGAATATAATGAAATAATTAGCAATTAAACTTAAAAAAATCCCAATTTTGCTGTTTATTTCATTTGGCAAAAATTTCGTAGCGGCCACGGACTGGTACGTGTGAAGAAGAAGAAGTATAAGCAAAAACTGCGAAAGGAGTAAGATTAGCAGTCGCAGCAAAAAGCAGCAACTTAAAAGCTTCATCATGACCAAGTGTTGCCGTTTAACATGGTTAACGAATGGCGCAAACTTTAGAGCCAACTCTTTGCATAGTTGGGGGGATTTCATAATTTATGAGAGTAGAGCTACGCATCGCCTGTTAATTGCGCCACGAGGCCAAAACTTTTTGGTGTCTTTAATTATTTCGCAATTTAAATGAAATGCGCCGCACACTGTGACCAAATTTCCGGCCTGCATTCATTTGATGACTTCTTTCTCTACACCCCGAAATATTTGACGTAATTTGACGTGATTAAAATAAACGAGTTGGGAATTTTCTGATGATTTGAATCGATTTGTTATAAGCTGCAAATAATTTTCCAATGAAACACAAAGAAAATTGCTATGGATCAGCAGTAAATGCAATAATAATAATTTTGATCAGTTAATTGCGTCTTTTGTGTGGCTTAAAAGCAGCATTTTGTGCATTTTGTGCATTTTATACATTTTGTATTGGCAGCAATTCACAGAATTAGTCAATAAATTGAAAACAATCAACTTGTTATGCAACAACAACAAAAATGGCAATATAAAATCAATTGTGTCACAGCACAAAAGGACATTTTGTGCATTATTATCCTGCAGCAGGCATTTGTGCCGAACAGAACAATTTGCTTATCGTTCAACAAATTGTTCCGGTTACAAGAACACGAACGATAAGCAGCAACAACAACAGTTGCCCCAAAATATTGCTCATGTTGGCTAATGCTGCTGGTGATGATGTTGCTGGTGTTGCTGCTGCAGCAACAACCAACAATATTTGACATGTTTCAGAATCTCCACACTGCATGTCGTATTTTCAGAAACTGTCATTGATGCGATTGACAAAAACAGTTTGGCAAATACCACCGCATTGAGCCAGCCAGCCAGCCAGGGTGAGATGCCTGCAGAACTTGAAGGCTACATCTTTCTGATAAATTGCAGCGTTTATCAAGAGACTGCCAAAATATGTCAGCTATTAATTGCCACTTGTGAATTGTCGGTAATTTAGCTACCATCAAAGCATTTGCCATTTGAAGAGTTTAGTGTGCAAACAAAGGACTCCAATTTAAGAGGGTTATTTGCACAAAGTCATAGGTAGCAAATGGAAACATCATTTTGCAGGACATTCAAACAGCTTAAGAATGAACTTCTTCATTTAGCTTAAAGTCTTAAATGTTTTCTAAATGATGTTACTGACTAATGTGGGCGATTATTTAAATCAAAATAAACTAATTATGGTTGCTTTACCTGAAGAAATAAATGTTTTAATGTGAACATCAAAAAAAAAGAACATTTCAAGGATTAAAGTATTTAAATAACTTGTAATACAGAGAATATATTTTATATTCAATGTAAAATATGGCTTTATAATACTAGATTAAGAGGAATTAGTTCTGCACAATTGTCCTTTGTGTAGAGGTCATTCTACTGAGGTAGATGGGAAGCAAAGATAAATTCTGTTATAAGACACACCAATTAGAACAAAAATGAGACAAATTTGGGTTTATAATAAAGATAAATGTGGAAAATCTCATAAAATGCTCTTGCACAATTTATTAATTTCGATGTCAAGTCGAAATCTAAGTCATGAAGTCGAAGTAAAAGCGCAGTCAAGTCGAAAGAGTGTCGAGGTCTAGTCGAAGACGAGGTCAAGTCAAGTAGAAGAAGACAAGTCGTAGTCAAGTCGAAGTCAAGTCGAAGTCAAGTCGAAGTCAAGTCGATGTCAAGTCGAAGTCATGTCGAAGAGAAATCGAAGTCAAGTCAAAATCAAGTCAAAATCAAGTCGAAGTCAAGTCGAAGTCAAGGTGAAGTAAACTCGAGGTCATGTCGTAGTCATTATGAAGTCATGTAGAAAGAAGTCAAGTCGAAATCAAGACGAAGTCAAGTTGAAGTCAAGGTGAAGTAAACTCGAGGTCATGTCGTAGTCATTATGAAGTCATGTAGAAAGAAGTCAAGTCGAAATCAAGACGAAGTCAAGTTGAAGCCAAGTTGGAGTCATTTCGAAGTCAAGTCGAAGCCAAGTTGGAGTCAAGTCGAAGTCAAGATGAAGTAAGGCTTAGTCAATTCGAAGTCAAGTCAAATCGAAGTAAAGTCTAATTTAACTCCATGCCACGTCTAAGTCGAAATAAAGTCGAAGTCAAGTCGAAATCAAGTCTAAGTTAAGTCGAAATCAAAGACACGAAGAAGTCCAACTCAAGTCAAAATCAAGTCCAAGTCATGTCCAAATCGAGACAAAGTCAAAGTCAGAAACAGTGTCGAAATCCAGGTCAAGTCAAAGTCAAGTCGAGTTCAAGTCGAAGTCAAGTCAAAGACAAGACGAAGTCAAGTCGAAGTCAAGACGAAGTTAAGTCGAATTCAAGTCGAAATTAAGTCGAAGTCAAAGTCAAGTAAAAGTCAAGTCGAAGTCAAGTCGAAACAAAGTCGGAGTCAAAGTCAAGTCAAGGTGAAGTAAGGCTTAGTCAAATTGAAATCAAGGCGAAGTCAAGTCGAAGTCAAGTCGAAGTCATGTCGAAGTCAAGTCGAAGTCAAAGTCAAGTCAAAATCAATTCTAAGTCATGTATAAATCAAAGACTAGTCTAAGTCAAAGTCCAAATCAAGTCCAAGTCATGTCCAAATCGAGACCAGTCAAATCCTTTTCAGAAAAAGTCAAGCCGAAGTCAATTTGAAATAAACTTAAAGTCATTCTAAGTCGAAGTAAACTCGATGTCATGTTGAAGTTAAGTCGAAATCATGTCGAAGTCAAGTCGAAGTTAAATCCAAATCAAGTCGAAGTCAAATCGATGTCTAGTCCAAGATCAGTAGAAATCAAGTCAATATCAAGTCGAAGTCAAGTCAAGGTTAAGGCTAAGTTTAGTCGAAGTTAAGTCTATGTCTAATTTATGTTGAACTCAAGTTCATATCAGGTCGCAGTCTAGTCGAAGTCAAGAAGAAGTAATTTCGAAGTAAACTCAAAGTCATGTCGGAGTCAAGTCGAAATAAAATGCAATGAAATTCGATGTAAAATCTACGTTATGCCGTAATCAAGTCATTTTGAATTCGAATCAAATTGAATCCTAGTTATAGTTGAGAAGAAAACAGTTATTCAATTCAAAGTCAAGTAGAAGTCAAGCCGAAGTTTAGTCGAAGTCAAAATGAAGTTGAAGTCATATTGAAGTTAGTCGAAGTGAAGCCGAAGTCAAGTCGAAATCACGTCAAAGTGAAGTTAAAGTTAAATTAACTCGTAGTCATGTCGAAATGAAATGAAATCCAATGGAAGTCGAAATTCGACTTAATGTTAAGTCATGTCGTAATTTAGTCAAGACGAATTCAAATCAGTTTAAGTATATATCGTCGTTGTAGAACGAAAAGTCACCAAATACATTTTAAAGTAGAACGAAAAGTCACCAAATACATTTTAAAAATGCCAAATATTCATTTACAAAAATCTTTATATATCTGTAAATTTTTAATCGATAATCTCAATTTTTTTACCACATGATAAGAAAATTTTAATCTATCAATTGATATTTAAACTTTAAAAATGCATGAATTACTTTTTATAATATTAATCAACAAACTCGAAATTTAAGTCTTTCATAAAAATGTATTTGGTGACTTTTCGTTCTACAACGACGATATAATCCACGTCATATAGAATTCAAGTCATATAGAATTCAAGTCATACAGAATCCAAGTCAAGTCGAAGTTAAGTTATATTCAGTTCGAAAAATCAAGTCAATGTTGAGTGCCAGATAATCATTCCTCGACAATTCTAAAAAGAATACCCAAACAGAAGTTAAATCGAAGACAATTCAAAATTACGTCCAGTCAAGTCGAAATCACGTCGAATTCAAGTCAAAATAAAGAGGCGTAAATTTCTTAACCAGATAACTCCTAAAAGTGAAGATAAATCAAGTCAAAGATAAGTCGAAGTCAACATATGAATTTTCATGAGGTAAAATTTTCCTGGGAAGAAATTCACTGAGAGAAATTTACACAAAAAATCTTCTGTTCACTTAATTATTTCCAAGACTTACTAAGGAAAATTATCCCAAGACAATTGTTTCACATTTTTTTATCTTGAAAAATCATCTCTGAAATAATTTAAATTATCCGGCAATAGAATGTTCGAGGTTTTGTTCAAGGCAACTGTAGTCGAATTAAAATATATATTTAAATCGATGTTATGTCGAATAAGTCAAAATCAATTTAGTCAAATCAAAAGGAATTAAACAATCAGCAAATAAAATACTCTGTTTTATATAAAATTTACTAATAATTCCTGTACAGAACTAATAAATCCTCAAACTTAATCGCAAATCAACAAGTCTGCCCATATTTTAAAAAATAAATTTTATTTCGATCCGTTCAGTAAAAGTTTTTGTTGTTATTTAAAGCACAAAAACCCATAGTAGTTAAAAATGTATAACATTTTAGTATTCAATATTTAAATCTGTTGTTTATGTTATTGTTATTTTTACAATGTTTTGTCACATTTATGCATTTCCGAGTTTATTGATTTACCAATTTCTGTTTAAATGTTTTATATTTTACGAATATTGAATGTAACCGGCAGTGCGCAGGCTTTCCAATAGTTAAATATCAAAATTTTTAGCAGTACTGTAATAAAGGGTTTTTCAACAGGGACGCTACAAAAGTAGAGCGACAGGGACAGCAAACGACGCCTTATTTCTTGCCGCTCTTTTGAAATTTCTCTTCAGTAAGGTTTGCCATTTCATGATGGAAAGATATACGAATTCGAATTTTGGTAGTAAATTTTAATAATTTTGACTCGTTGTTGGCTCGTATATCTTTCCATCATGAAATGGCAAACCTTACTGAAGAGAAATGTCAAAAGAGCCACAAGAAATATGGCGTCGTTTGCTGTCCCTGTCGGTCTACTTTTGTAGCGTCCCTGTTGAAAAACCCTTGAAAAAAACGTTTGTAGCGCTCTTATTGAAAAACCCTTGTGACAATGCACAAAGTATAATAATCTCAAATTGCGCATTTTCACATTCATTGAATAACAGACATTGAGTTTTATATATATATTTGTATTTATTTTTAGTATATGGTATGAGTGCAAATATTGGTTAAATGCAAACAGAGCAGCGAGTGTGTTTTTCCGGTATCAGCCCCATATGCGCGGGTACCACTTAAACGAAATAAAATACTTTCAAATGAAATTTAATAAAAACAAAAAAATTATAAAAACATGAATACGACAAACAATAACAGCCCAAACAATAACAAAAAGTTAAAGGATAAAAGTAGCAGAAGCAGTGAATGGAATAAGTGACTTGGGTGAATGAATGAAAAATGGCTTTATGAATAACGAACATTAGTGGGGGTAACGCGATTGAAATACGCAGAACTCAATATGCTGTGAATTTAATATGCTTGAAAAATGCTACTGTTTTTTAATTATATTTTATTAGATTCGTGATTTCAGGGAGAACATTTTAAATATTATGTTTTATCTAAGTGGTTTTTATTCAAACTTTTTTGTTATAATTATTTGGAGATAGTCAGGCATGAGGTCAGGTTTTCAATATTTTCTTTTATACAAAAAAACTCTTTTTTGTTTTTTTTTTTTTAATATTGTATTATTTTTATTTATTCAATATTTCGGATACCTTTGGTGTCCGTCTTCAGGAATGATGTTAATAGTTATTAAATTTGAAATAGTGAGATTTATACTCAAAAAACAAAGATTTTTTTTAGTTAATAAAATATAACATATTTTGACAACAATTTTTGGGCATAATAAGCAGTGGAAATAGTAATACGAAAGTCATAAGCACTAGATAAAATTGTCTCTATTATCAAACCCGTATCAAATCAAGAGGGATTTTCGTTAGCTGATCCAGAGTCGAATGTAGAAAAACTAAAATAAATATTGAAACTATTAGCAAATAGAAAAATTAATAATTATGTCTGACAATAATACAAAATCTGGAATAAAAGCCAAATACTACACAAGAATAAAAAATGAATAGTATTTTTACTATTAACATTGGGTGCATACCATTAGTTGAATAGTATTGAAAGTGTTTTATATTGCAATAAATAATGACCCTATAAATCTCATTTTCTTGGTATCAACTTCAGCCAGAAGCCATTCATCGGGTTGACTGAGAAACCGCGTATATCCTTGAATATGTTTGCAGAAGTTTTGGGGGCACGTGACAATTTGAATTCCAGCACCAGATAGTAGAGCATGGCCTTGGCTTGCATCAGGGCGTAACGGTTACCTAGAAAATTTGTAATCAAACAGTTATAAAAACCTTAAATAATAAAAAAAACTTACCTATGCAAATACGTGGTCCTGCACCAAAGGGAATATAGGTGAAAGGCTGTATTTTATGTTTGTTCTCATCGCTAAAGCGCTCCGGATCAAATACATCCGGCTCATCAAAGTACTGTGGATCGCGTTGTAAACCCGCGAGTGGAATCCACAAACGATCACCTTCCTTAAATTCGAAAACAACCTTATCCGATTCATCCTTCAATGTATAATCCTTGGAGCAGATGCGATCGATGAACGCAGCCAAACCCCAGAGTCGTAATGTCTCCGACACCACCTGATCGAGATACTTCATTTTGTTAATATCATCATAACCCAATGAGGCGCCATTGAGTGAGTCACACATGGCCACCACTTCGTCGTAGAGCCGCTCCTGCACGTGCGGATTTTGCATCAATTCGTGACAAGCAACGCAAATAAGATTCGCATTATTCTCAAAAGCAGCAAAGAAAAATACGAAACACTGACCGGCTAGCTCCTCGTCAGACCAGTGCTGCACAGACTCGCGCTTTGCCTCCATCAGCATTTGAATCATATCGGGACGCACGATGTTATGTTCGGCACGGTACCTCATAGTATCGGCTACCAGGCGCTTGAAATATTCGGTCTGCTGTTTCTCGAATATACTAATATTGAGTCGCTGTAATGAAAGGAGAGATTTATATGGATTTTCCAAAATATTTCAAAAACTAACATCCATCAATTTAGGCGCCACCGTCGACATCATAAACTTAAACATCTGTGTGCCACGGAATGCAGTCAACGATTGGCCAAGGCGATAGAATTCATTATTCAGATTCTCGAAGGAGTTAACCTTGAGACCAAAAGCCGTCGTGGCTATGATATCGTTGGAAAGACGTGTAAAGCATTGCTTAAGTTCAACCTCAAAACCACCGTCCTTTGACTGCTCGCAGCCGTCACGTAAATACTTCATATTCTCCACAAAGGCATCATTCATCAAACCGAACATGGTGCGCATCTTGGAGGCGGTGAAGATTGGCGAAAGTGTGCCGCGCATATCCTTCCAGCGCTGATCTTTCATGGTGCCCAACATGCTATCCAACATCTTATCGTTGGCAGTGTTGAAGAAGGGCGCATGATTGGGAAAATAGTCAAAATCTTTGATGGTGATTTTCTTGATCAGGTCCGGATCATTGATTACAAAAACGGGTAAACGAAAATTAAAGAAGCCATACACTTTGCTTCAAAGAAATAAGCAGAAATAGTTTACCTTTGCTTTTGGGACATATACAACTACTTACTGTTTCTTCGCCTTTTCATAGAATTTGAGTACCATCTCCAAGAAAGACTCCTTATTGAGCAGCACCGAAAGCGCATTGCCCGCCAAGGGCCAAGGTTTCTCAAATGGTATGCCACGCTGTTCGAAGGTCTTGTTATAGAGTGTGGCCCAGCGGTAAAATATATAGGCGCAGACGGTCAGCAGCAACAGAACTTCAACGAAAACCATTTTTTTTTTTTTTTTGCAGAGTTAGGTATTCTTAATGTGCGGTCTACGGAGACTGTGTAGACACTAAATGAATACAGTGCAGCAAATTTATTTATATGCTGCATTTAGCTTTTTTCTCTTATCACTTTGTTGTACTTGAATTAATGAGCTTTCGAAATATTGATCTAACAAAGTCATTTATAGAGATAACTAGGGTCTTAACAGAACAATGTTTAACTGAAATAGATAGAAAACAGGTCAGGATTGATATTATCAATATGTGCCAAAATTCGAGAAAGAACAAGACGGACGTTTCAAGAACAAGATCAAGTCTTTTTCTTGTTCTTGCAATTGGTCTTTACTGCATAAATGAATTAGTCAAGATTCTTGCAGCAAGAACAAGTAGATACAATTGCCGATGCAAGAACAAGAACAACCCTCCAAGGAAAATAGAAAAAACAAAACTATGACAGAACAAGAACTAGATCCAACTGCCTATGCAAGAACAAGAACGACTCTCCAAGGCAAATAGGAAAATCAAAACTAATATGTCTTGTTCTTGCATTTCATCATCATTAAATATCATTTTCATAATTCTAAACAACTTCATTATACGAACTATCAAATTTCACCTACATCCATTATGTGGTCTAACCTTTCTTACTGGTTTTTATTTGCATCGGTCTTTTAGAATCGCATTTCTCATTCGGAATAGTACTCTCTCCAAATTACCACGGCTCGAGCCACAAACTTTTGTGGAAAATGTGTAGATTTTGAGATATCTCTAACACCAGTGTTGCAAACTAGTAATTTTTAGTTTCAAAGCGGTAGCTAAGAACATGTATGGAACATACGCAATAATATGTCATAATGCTGTGACATATTATTGTCATACATTCCGATAATGGAACATATACGATAATGGGCGGCGCTAACTTTGTTGTTATGACGTGGCAAAATAGTGGCAAATGAAAAAATGTATTAGTTTCATATATGTTGCACGTATATAATGAAGAACCTAATAGGAACATGTTTGTTAATAATATAGCTAATTAACTTGGTATAAATGGTATATAATGGTATAAATGTATATTATTATACACAAAATAATTATTATATCCAATACATAAGTCCATGGAACATTGGGTTGTAAAAAAAAGACAGTCTAAAGCATATTTATGACATTATGTGCAGTTCTATTACACGACGAACATTCACGTTAATGGCACTGCGTAGGATCTTTATTATTTTTAATTTTAATCCACACAAGTTACAGTTCAAGTTCCAAACAGGTCAACCGACACTTTAATGGATCGAAATTTGTGACAACTAAGCCTTACACCGGTGCTTTTTGACTGGCATTAGGTGGCAATTAAGTATTTTTCGCATGATTTAGAACAAACATTTAAATGACAATGGTGTGGCAACCACTTAAGTTGCCACAAAGTGTTACTTGGGTCTAATATATCCAAAAATGATTATATTGCTTTTCAAAATTGCGATAAATGCAATGCGATAAATGCAATACCTCTATGAAAAACAGAAGGAAAATAACTTTTTGTGTTTGCATTTGATCATCTTCTTAAGGTACTCGGGTTTCAACACATTCAGCCATATCGTGAGTTAGTTTTTTAGACATATTATACGTTTGTGGAATATTATACGTTTAATGAACATTTCATATAACAGTATTTACTCTTAAAAATGTACGAGAAATCCAAAAAGCGCATGTTTAAGACTACTATGTCTTGTTCTTGCACTTGGTCATCACTGCATTAATGGGGTTTGAATTGGGCCACTCCAATTCGTAGCAGGACACTTCACCGAAATGGACACTTCCCCGAATGGACAGTTCTCCGAAATGGACATTTCCAAGAAATGGACATTTCCCAGAAATTGATATTTCCCCGAAAGAACATTTTCCCGAATGTGGGTAGACAAATGTGGTCGGAAATTGCAAAATGGACCGAATTTTATTGCAGAAATCAATAGCAGACATCGTTGAAAATCGAATGGTACCATTTGTACCCTCTAAAAAGATTTCAAAAACCAATTTTTGTCCAAAAAATGTGTATTGCGGAAATAGATAGCGGACATCATTACATGCCTTATGGTACCATTTGAAGTGGTCCATGACCCTCAGAATGAGGTCAAAACGGCATTTATAATCCACAAATTTTTATTTCGGAAATCGATAGGGAAAGCATTAGAAGATACTCCAAATGGTACCATTCGATTTCCAACGATGTCCGTTATCGATTTTTGCAATAACCTTTTTTTGATCTATTTTTCGCACTTTCCGTTCTCTTTTGCCCACACACATTTCGGCAAAATGTTCCTTTCGGAGAAATGTCCATTTCGGGTAAATGTCCATTCGAGGAAATGGCTTCGGGGAAATGTCTTTTGGGGAAATGTCTTTCGTGTTAATGGCATTCGTGGAAATGAACATGAATACAACCTCCCGCAGCAAGAACAAGATTAAACCGCCGATGCAAGAACAAGAGTGACCCTGAGGAATTAGTATATTTCACGTATTTCTATATTTACTATTGCTAGCACATTTTTGTTTGAGAAAATAAATATTTGTTGACCGGGCCACTGAGAAAAGCTCTTCACACTCAATTGCCTAGTCCGCCCCTGACCAGTAATAATGCTATCTATAGCAGTTCAAAGTGATAAGTAAATGGTCAGCGTGCTAATGTTGTGATTGAAGATTAAATTTGCTCTAAAAGCTCATTCTCAATTGTTTGCTTGAGTCTATTGGTCACCATGAAGTGTCTATTAATTAAAGCTTTTCAAGTATAAAGCACAAAGCTGCTTATAAGTAATCGTTGTTGCGCCGTTGCAGCTTAGTACTTACGCAGTCTCCGTAGACAACGCGTATTAAATATTCTACCAAAATGGTGTTCGTGGAAGTATTGCTGCTGCTGACAGCAGTCGCCTATGTGCTTTACCGCTGGGCGACACTCTATAACAAAACCTTCGAGGAGCGCGGGTTGCCCTATGAAAAACCATGGCCTTTGGCAGGCAATGCATTGTCGGTGGTACTAAATAAAGAATCATTTTTGCATATGATTTTGAAGTTCTACGAAAAATCAAAGGCGCAGTAAGTAAAGAATAAGTATAACTGCGTAGTAAACAAGTTTTTTATTAGCTCTTTGTATCTATTCTCTACTTTATATCTATGCATCTTACTAATTTTATCTCTCTCGTTCTCTCGTACGCTCACAGTAAAGTATATGGCTTCTTCAACTTTCGCATGCCCGTCTACGTTATCAATGATCCAGAGCTGATCAAGAAAATCGCCATCAAAGATTTTGAATATTTTCCCAATCACGCTCCATTCTTCAATACCGGCAACGATGCAATGCTCGAGGGCATGTTGAACATCATGAAGGATCAGCGGTGGAAGGATATGCGCAGCACGCTTTCTCCAGTCTTTACCGCCTCCAAGATGCGCACCATGTTCGGGCTAATGAACGAGGGCTTTGAGGAGAATTTGAAGTATCTACGCTCTGGCTGCGAGCAGGCAAAGGATGGTGGTTTTGAAGTCGAACTTAAGCAATGCTTTACGCGACTCTCCAACGATATCATAGCCACGACGGCTTTTGGACTCAAGGTTAACTCCTTTGAAAATCTTAATAACGATTTCTATCGCATCGGCCAATCGTTGACTATATTTCGCGGCAAACAGATGTTTAAGTTCATGATGTCTGCGGTGGCACCTAAATTGATGGACGTAAGTTTTACAAAATATGGCGATACAAATTTTCAAACGGTCGAATCCTTTGAAAAGTACATATTTAAGAAAACATATTTTATTTCGCGATGTTTTCCATTTCTTTAAATTTCTCTTTTTTTGCAGCTGCTCAATATCAAGGTCTTCGAACAAGAACAGACCGACTATTTCAAGCGCATCGTTGCCGACGCAATGCGTTACCGCGCCGAACACAACATCGTGCGTCCCGACATGATTCAAATGTTGATGGAGGCAAAGCGCGAGTCTGCACAACACTGGTCCGACGAAGAATTGGCCGCACAATGCTTTATTTTCTTCTTTGCTGCTTTTGAGAATAACGCGAATCTAATTTGCGTCGCCTGTCACGAATTGATGCAAAATCCTGAAGTGCAGGAGCGACTTTACCAAGAGGCGGTGGCCATACGCGATACTCTCAATGGTGCTGCATTGGGTTATGATGAAATTAATAAAATGAAATATCTGGATCAGGTGGTGTCGGAAACAATGCGACTCTGGAGTTTGGCCTCATTCACCGATCGTGTTTGCTCCAAGGATTATACCTTGAAAGACGAATCAGATAAAATTGTTTTCGATTTTAAAGTGGGTGATCGTTTGTGGTTCCCATTAGCTGGTCTACAACGTGATCCAAATTATTTTGAGCAGCCAGAGGTATTTGATCCGGAGCGCTTTAGCGATGAGAACAAACATAAAATACAGCCCTTCACTTTTATTCCCTTTGGTGCTGGACCGCGTATTTGCATTGGTTGGTTTTTGATAGATTTTTGTAAATATTCAGATTTTTCTAATAACAAATTTAGGCAATCGTTACGCCCTGATGCAGGCTAAGGCAATGCTCTACTATCTGGTGCTGGAATTCAAGTTGGTACGTGCTGCCAAAACATCTGCCAATATTATGAAGGATATACGCGGTTTTGCGGTCAATCCGCAGAATGGTTTCTGGATGAAATTGGTGCCCAGAAAATAGAGAATTAATTTTATTTCATTATTAAAATTACTAACTTAATAAAAAAACACTTCAACTTTTTTTATTATATTTATTAATTTTGTTTGTACATTTTATTATCAGTAGCTAATATATTTTATAATGTTATTATTTGTATAACAACCTACGGTAATTTACATGGTGTTTTTTATTGTTGACTCACTCTGCTGATAACTCTGCACTCACAAAACGTATTCCCGATATCAAATGTTGTGCTCTTATCTGCAAGTGCTGTCTGGCTGACTTGTACTCACCCCACAGTTAAACATAACACTCTCGCTCTCTCTCCCTCTCTGTGTACAGAACTCTTCATTTCGAGAGCTGATCGTATCTATGCCTATAAATTGATTCTATAGTATCTACATTTATCTAAAACTGTCATGTCATTGTGTAAAAATAACTGGTTCTACTGCTAGGAACTTTTTAAAGTTCATTTTGAGCTTTTATAGTGAAAGCTTTACCACTACTGTATAGATGTGCGTTTTACAAATCCGTTCAAATTAACCAAATTCTTAAGTAGGTACTTGAAACCATATACTTTGATAAAAAACAATTTATTTTTAAATGAAAAATTTACAATCAAGTCATAATTTTATTCTAATCATTCAATGATACACATTTTTATAATGATAACCTTATTTCTAAGAACGACTGATAAATCAAATGTTGCATGTGTTTTTGGGATATTAAATACAATTATAAATAATGTAAAAGTTATTAAAAAAAAAACCAAAGACAAAGTGCGCCCACAATAAAATATAACAAATATAATATGTTAATATGTTCATAAAAAAGATTAGTTCATACTGGACTGGCACTGGGGCTAACAACATCTTTTCATAGAAACATTTTTCTATACCGCGCTACCTCTCGGCAGTAAATGGCAAACCTACGAGAGTAAAACATTGCCTATCAAAAGCACCCACACGCCGTTCGAATTCGGCAATAAACTGTAGGTCCCACCACTTTGAGTACAAATATAACACGCACAGCTCAAATGGTGAGAGAACTTCACCTAAGTTCTTATAGGACTGTAGTGTCAAACTATTATTTATATTCATACTGAAACAGACATTTCTTGACACTTACGTTTTTTACATTTTTGAATGTATTTTTTCCTCAAGTATACTGTGCCATAATCGTGTGTGATTTTGTTGGATATTTCTAGCCAAAAAAAGACAAAACCAAAAGGGGGAATTCGAAAAATTGAAAAATCTTCTCATGGGGCATTCCCCAGAAAACATTACCATGGTGTGATATATTAAAGTTCAACCAAAAAATGCTTCTAATTTCAATCTCTGTGATCAGACTTTACAAAAATACAAGGCAAATGTGTTTTTTTTCTCAATGAAAGTCAAGCATTTTTTGAAATTTATTATAGTACAAAATTGAGGCAATATATGAAACACTGTAGTTTCGTTGTTTTGAATCCGAAGATAATTTTCAAATTGGTGATAATTTGAAAATTACCTTGGTTCAAAGTTCTTGGTTCAAAGTACTGACAATTAATCAAACAGTTTTAGTCTTTGGAGTTGTAACACCAGTCATAAAAAAAATAGTAAAAGTTATTTCTAACTATTTTGCAAACATTTGTAAAAGTAAAGATTTTTGTGGTATCTATTCATTTATTATACTCTTTGGTCTCATGGATATTCCAGATGTTGCTATATCCATCCAAAATATTGTAACGCCCGTCACAAGTAACAATCGTCGAAAAACAAAAAAACTGGAAAATTATATATTTGTTAATAATATGCATTAATAATCAATTATATTATTATTTAACCATAGAAAAAATAGTAAATATTCCATAAAAAAGTGAAATTTCAAACCTTACAAAAAAAAATCATAAAAAATCCCAAAAAAATCATTATTTTCGAAATCCGAAAAATATTTATGAAGCTGCGAAGGAAACGGATTACAAATAATGCAGACAGAGTAGTTATATAAAAGAATGGTAATATAATACATAATACCGCTTTGAGTACAAATATAACACGCACAGCTCAAAATGGTGAGAGAGCTCGGCCGAAGTTCTTATAGGACTGTAGCGCCAAACTATTATTATAATATAATACATATTTTTTTAAATATAATTCCAATTCATAATTTGACCACATTGAAATTATCATGTATATTTGTGTAGAATTCGTACAGGTAACGCCCGTTACAACCTGTCACAAGTTTTGATACTCTATTTAAGTAAGTGATCAAAATAACATTTGCAGAATTTTGTTATAGAGGAGAGAACTCCCATTATTAATGAAGTATTTGAGATATACTTAATCTCCATAGTCCGATTATTTTAGCTGAAATTTAATAGTTTGTGGAGTAAACTCTGTTTTTTGAAAAAGTACATGTAACGCCCGTCACAACATTTAACTTCAAATTTGTAGAAAGATATACCAACTATTGCAAACATTTTTATACCCTACACTAAGAGTGAAAGGGTATATTCAGTTTGGTACGCCGTTTGTAACACCCTGAAAAAAGCATCTCTGGTATGGAAAAGTATATATATTCTTGATCAGCATAACCTCCTGAGTCGATTTAGTGATGTCCGTCTGTCTGTCCTTCTGTCTGTCTGTTGAAATCACGATTACAGAAAAAGTTGAAGAGCTAGAGCAATGGAACTTTTGATTTAGATTACTTATATATCTAAGCTGTCTGAACAATAAAATTATCATGATCGGTCTATTGTGACCTGAGAACTGACCACTTATGTAAATACCTCATATAAAATTTACATCTGCAAATCAATTTTACTGTATACGTGCTTTTCGTTTTTTTGCTAAAGGGTTTTTCAATAAGAGCGCTACAAAAGTTTTTTTCAAGGGTTTTTCAACAGGGACGCTACAAAAGTAGAGCGACAGGGACAGCAAACGACGCCATATTTCTTGCTGCCAACAACTAGTCGAAATTATTAAAATTTACTACCGAAATTCGAATTCGTATATCTTTCCATCATGAAATGGCAAACCTTACAGAAGAGAAATGTCAAAAGAGCGGCAAGAAATATGGCGTCTTTTGCTGTCCCTGTCGCTCTACTTTTGTAGCGTCCCTGTTGAAAAACCCTTTGTAACTCTTAATTGGTGCAAGATAAAATAGTGATGTAAAGGCATTAATTGTTTGTTTTTAAAGCATTTATTGATTTTCATCAGTATTTATAAAATATTTTGCCAAACATTTTTCTTGTAACAAATTTGTTTATGGCAAATTATTTTCAAATAATGATGCGAATCGGTAGGTGCTTTAAAACAAACAACTTTACACCAAAAAAATGTTTTCGTTTTGATCAAGATATAGCCACACATATCTGTATTTATAATTCAGTAAATAGTCCAAATCCAAAGATATTTTAAATACGTTATGATTTGGCATGACAGTGACGATATTATGTTTTATCATTAAAAATTATTTCCTTTTTATAATTTAAAAAACAACATTATATATTGTATGGTATATACAATTTAATACCTAATTCAGGCAAGATAAAATCCAAATTACCACAATTAAAGAAAAGTGAAATTATTAAAACAACTCTAATGAAAAATGTCTTGATATTTTAATTAAATTTAAAATAATAATGTTCACAATTTTGGTTTAATTTTCTTTATTATAAAACACATTACTTTTCTACATTTATAATTCTCTGAAATTCATGTTTTCGCATTTATCTAATTATTTCTTTTGTTGTACTTTATTGTTGTCAAACTCCTTGAAGGGCACAATTTTGTGAGCCGCTCATATCTGACAAACAGAAATCGTTGCAGAGTTTGACATTTTATTTCAACGCATTAATCAAAGTATTCACTAAGTGACCACATTAATTGTCACAGAAAATAGAAGCTTTTGTTGGCAAAATAAATTTCGAAATTTTATCAACAATTTTCGTGCTGGACACAAATGAAAATTAATATTTTTAAATTATAAAAGATGTACATAACAAAAATCATTTTTATGTTTTAAATATAATAAATTTAATTTATTTTTTGATTTTTGTACAGGTAGCATAGTTCATATGGGGAGCACCAAAAAATCTATTCGTCGAAAATTTAAACGAACAAAAACCACCTTTTTCAAATTCTTAAACTTCACATCTTTAATATACAAAAATTGTTTTTCGAATATAAAATTCAAAACAAAAATCATTAAAAAATTAAATAAAAAAAAAAAATTCAAAACAAAAACAAAACAATTTCTTTGTAAAAAAAAAATTGTTAAAAAAATATTTTTTATTCCAAAAAAAATTTTTTTTTTTTTTCAAAATATTACAAGTTATGTACGTCAAGCAAGCAATATATAAGAAAAAAAACTACTTGAGAACTAAGAAGTATGGCAAAAAATGAACGAAAAATAAATATTTTGATTGCAATTTGGTTTGATGAACAACATTCTTCAATGTGATGTACATGTATGTTGCATTTTATGTATTTGTTCATCAATATGATGAAACGTATTCTTCACATACATTTCATCATATGGAAGAACACTTTTTGTGTCATTCATCAAATTGATAATGAATTCATAACATTGATGTATTGTAGTTATCAATACTATGAATCGTTCTTCAATACAATGAAACAGTTTTAAGAACGAAATTCATCAATATGATGATGATATTTTTTCTGTGTAGATTTTTGCACAGTGATTTTTGTGATTTTGTATATGTTGTATTCCACACCACAAAACCGTACAAATCCAACTTTTCACTAAGTACTAAATTATAAAAATGTTTATATTTTGTTTATAAGTCTTTAAGATTGGTTAACATAATATGCCTTTATATTAGACCTATTTTTGATATTAATAATTATTTAAATTATAATTTAAAATAAAGTTCGGGTAAATTTTGTAATGTTTAATTTGTAATTTTGGATTTCCTATGGTGCATTCCATACCACATCCATTTCTTAACAACTTCACGCAAATTAAAATGCCATTGAAATTAATTTAAAATTTAAAATTCCTTTCGTAAATACCACAAAATCAATTGTCATTCATCACTCAACATTTAATTTCTACAACATTGGCACTTTTTTGCCAAACACCATTCATCACTCATTCAAAACTTCATCAGTTCCAAGTTAACAAACAGCTCTAAGGAAGTTGATGTTGGAAAATGTTTGCCAAACTCTATAGCTACCCTTCTTTGCTCTCAATATACGTAGAATATAGGCAGTAATAACCATGACACAAAAAAGTAGAAAAAACGAAAAACATAACCCCTTCAAAGAAATTTTTGCATAATGCCACATCATCAGTGACGACGTCCTTTTAAACAATTTTAGCTGTCGTTCAGGTTCGCACTTTTCCATCATGCTAACTCCACAGAAGGTCTGACTACATTTACGTATGGCATCCTTCTCACTCTCTAATGTTTTGCTCAACTATGCTTGGCCTCGGTGCAGGTAAGTAAACCTAACCTAACCCAAATCTCTCCCTCTGTACAGACTGTACAGTCCATTATATTTTTTTATTAGGTTTATGTATAAATTTGTCGTATAAAAGGGTATTATGCAGGTTAGTGTAGCGTTGCCATTTTGTTTTTTAATAACTTGAAGCTGAGTTTTTCCCCGGTATTGCTAATATTTAATGAAATCTGAAACACATTTAGCTTGAATTTGGTTTTCTTTTAAACAGGAGTTGAAAGCGTAATAATTTGATACAGGAAATATAAAAAATACCAACAAGGTAGCTATCAGTAATTTATAAAATAATAACTGGAATAAAAAAAAATGTTATTCTTTAATACATAATATTTGCCAACCATTCTATGTATCGGTTTTCCAAAAATACTTAAAGATATTTCCGAAAATGCTCCAACTAATTAAGGTTAAAACCAAGATTATATTCAGATGGTTTTATATTTTTTAAAAATGATGTTACAACTTTAGTTAAAATGTCGATAGTTTGATTGAAATAAACCTCCTTTCTGACGTTAACATATTAACGGCTACGCCAACTTCCTTTTAACGTTAATCACCAACAACCAGCCCGTATTACCAACTTCTATTAGAGCCATTTTTAGCAGCGCATGTGTCCGTCATATCGTCATCACCATCATCCTCATCTGGCTCTTCAGGTTCAGTCAGCCACACTGACTGCCTGACTGATGTTAGTACTGATCCGCTTAGTTGGATGCTTTCTTAAAATTTACTCAACTTAATGCACTACCAACTACTACAATCAGGATACAGTCCGGAAATGAGCTTTTTATGTGGGCTAGAGTCGAAGGCAAAAGCCAAATGGCTGATTAATACACTGGCAAAATTTTTAATTAATACATTAATTTTTTAAAATTCAAAAATTCAAAATTTCACAAAAAAATTTAATAAAAATTTAAAAATAAAAAAAACTATACCAAAACATCAATTTTTCACTAAAATTAAAAATGTTTACTCTAAATTTCTTAATTAAAATATAATTTTTAATTAAAAATTCAAGTTTTCACAAAAAATTAAAATTTTCACTAAAATTTCCAATTTTCACTAAGAATTCAATTTTTCACTAAAACTTCAATTTTTCATTAACATTAAATTTTCAACCAATAATTAAATGTTTCAAAAGTAATTAAATTTTTAACTATAAAATAATTTCTCACTAAAAATTCAATGACACTAAAAAAATCAATTCTTAACTAAAATTTAATTTTCAGTTTTTTTACTAAAAATTAAATGTTTTCATTAGTAAATCAATTTTAAACTAACAAATTAACATTTCATTTGTAATTAAATGTTTAACTATAAATAAAATTCTTCACTAAAAATTCAATTTTTCACTAATAATTCAATTTTACATTAAAAATTCCATTTTTCACTAAAAATCAAATTTTTCACTAAAATTCAATTTCACTAAAAATTCAATTTTTACGTAAAATTCAATTTTTCACTAAAAATCAAAATTTTCACTAAAAAATTCAATTTTCACTAAAAATTCAATTTTTCAATCAAAATTCAGTTTTTCACTAAAAATTCAAATTTTTCACCAAAAATTCAATTTTTCACTAAAAAATCAATTTTTCACTAAAAATTCAATTTTTCACTAAAAATTAAATTTTTCACTAAAAATTCAATTTTTCACTAAAATTTCAATTTTTCACTAAAAATTCAATTTTTCACTAAAAATTCAATTTTTCACTAAAAATTCAATTTTTCACTAAAAATTCAATTTTTCACTAAAAATTCAATTTTTCACTAAAAATTCAATTTTTCACTAAAAATTCAATTTTTTCACTAAAAAAATTCAATTTTGCACTAAAAATTCAATTTTTCACTAAAAATTCAAATTTTCACTAAAAATTCAAATTTTCCCTAAAAATTCAAAATTTCACTGAAAATTCAATTTTTCAACTACATATTAAAAGTTTAAACCTTTTTCTCTTCGTGTTTCTAAAATTTCTCCATCTCATGTACCATATAGTTTCGTTGCAAAAACTTCCGTCAAAGAAGATTAAATAGCTTTTTAAATAAAATAAAAATGTCAAAATAAAAAAGCCATGAGTGGCCGAAAAACAGCTTTGCGAAGAAATCTGACTTGATTTGCGTATTTTTCCCACAACTATAATTAAATTAAATCCTTTGGAAGACTAAATCCTCTTGAATAATACAATTTTACTGAGCACATTTTTAAAAATGTTATTTTCTATATATATTTTTTATAATTTAATGATCGAAAAACATAACATCAAAAGTAGCATTTATCATTTTTAAATTTTAACCCTTAAAACCTCCTCAAAATATGTTTTGTTTTTTTTAGAAAAAAAAGTGTCCCTTAATCTATCCATTCTTCCTAACACTAAACACACCGTAATTTAAATTCCAAATCCAAATCTTTCTTTTGTGCGAACACTTTAGTCGAAATTACGATTTGAACCACAACCTTTTGTCGACGGCACACGGTTTGACTTATTTCCGGTTTGTTACCTGCATTGAGGAGGAGAACTAGTAAGAGTCGGTAGCCTAGCATTGAATGACATTGACGACGACGTTGTGGCTGTAGGTGAAACATGTTGGTGGAGTCACAGCAATGATTGTTTTGTTGGCACGTGGAAAAGAGTTGAGTTGAAAATGGAAAACGTGCCCAAAATAACAAAATTTAAGATTAGCTTGAAATACTTCTTTAGCAGAAAAATACGTTTTTGTCTCTTATATTTTTAATTTTCTTGTTTTTGATTAACTAAGCTGATGATGAATTTTTGTGATAATTTTTTTTATTTTCGTTTGAATTTTTCAACCTCTCAAAATTTTTAAAAAGTGTGAATTTGTTTTTTTTTTTCACTTTGAGTTCTAATAAATCTGGAAGTTTTAAAGATATTCCGAGTGAAATATATTGTTTTAATACTGCATTTATCGTCACTGTCATGCCAAAGGGGCGAATGTGCATTTTTTAAAATATTGGGAAATCAAATTTTTAAGTTTGAAGTGCTTCAAAAATTAGCAAAATTTAGATTCTGTTCAATTTTTTCTGTAATTTTGGTTTATTCATCAATTGTTATAAAGTTCATAAAATATTTATGGATTTGGACAACTGACTGAATTATAAATACAGATTTTGTGAGGTTACATCCTGACCAAAACACAAATATTTTGTTTTTTATGCTATAACTTTTTGTTAGCGCAAGATAAAAAAGTAATGTAGAGGCATTAATTGTTTGATTTTAAAGCACCTATCTATTGGCATCATTAATTAAAAATATTTTGTCAAACATAAATTTGCCATTTGTTAAGTATTTGCAGGAAAAAAGTGCGGAAAAATATTTTTAAATAATGATGCCAATCGATAGGTGCTTTAAAAACACACAATTAATACCTTACACTACTATTTTATCTTGCACCAAAGTTATAGCAAAAAAACAAAAAAATTGGAAAAATTGAAAATTTTATCATGCCAAAAGGGCGAATCTTTTCCTTTTTATTATTTGTTTTTAAAACACCTCTCGATCTGTATTATTATTTAAAAATAATTTGCTTAATATTTTTTCCTGCAAATAACGAATGGCAATTTAATGTTTGGCAAAATATTTTTAAACAATGATGCAGGTCGATAGGTGCTTTAAAATTGAACAATAAATGCCGATACACCACTATTTTAACTTGAACCAATAAAAAGTTAAAGCGAAAAAACGATAAGATTCGCCCTTTTGGCATGACAAGATTTTCAATTTTTCAAATTCGCCCTTTTGGTTTTAACTTTTGTGGCTAGAAATATCCAACAAAACAACACGCGATTTTAGCACAGTATATTTGAGGAAAAACTACATTCAAAAATGTAAAAAAACGCAAATGTCAAAACTTGCACATTCGCCCCTTTGGCATGATAGTGCCGATATTATCTGTATTCTTCAAAAGATAACGATTGTCACAGTTTTTGTTTTAATAAAAACTAGTTGGAAAGTTTGGTCACATGGGACGGCCTTAATAGTCGATCGGGTCCGACTATAGAATATCCTCATTTTAAGGTGGGATAAACCTTAATTTTTACGTCTTATATCCCCTTAAATTAAAAATTTATACAAAACTATAAAAAAAACTAATAAAAAAAAATATAAAAATAAAAGTGTGCGGCCCACGGTTATATTTGAAATTTTCTAAGGCTAATATTTCATAAATTTGATTTTAATAATTTACGGCAAAAATGTCCACATTATTTCCACAAAAACTCGGGAAATAATGTAGAAAAAATGTAGGCGAATCACGCCCATTTTTGGACAACATATTTTTAGGGGAATTCTAACAATACGTTTTAAATTTAATTAATAAATCTTGAATACTTTTCGAGGTATAGGTTTCTAAATAATTATATATAAGAGACTTGTATGGTAGGCGTGTCCGTTGACCGATTTGGCTCATTTCCAAACTTAGTTCATAAAACATATTGCGAACAAATTTCATCGCATTCTGACCAATATTTCGCAAGTTTCCGATTATACGGACAGCAAGACAGACAGATATCGGACTCGGGTATTGATGATGATCAAGAATATATATACTTTTCCATACCGGCCACTTAATATACCCTGTACCTCATAGGTGTAGGGTATGAAAATGTTAATGCCCTATTAACTACTTCACAAAAGATGCTAATAGGATTTAAAGTCGAATAGTAAGTACTAAGTTGCTAAAATTTGGACGTTCACAAATTAGTAGGTAATTAAATACGTAAAAATGCAATTAAAAAAAACGGTAAAAAAATGTATATTAAATGTAAATATAAACCAGTTGGGAAGGTTAGATCACATGGGAAATTTTAAAGAAGGTGTTATTATGATAGTTAGGATTATCAAAATTATAGTCGGTCTAAGCCGACTATAAATACCCTACACATATGTGTGGTTACCATTCAAAGTGATATATAGGTCACCAGGGTATACGAATCCTGAAAATAAATACAAACATTCAATCGCTGAAGAATTTCCATTCTCTTGATACCCATATTTACAAAAGGATAGGTGTACCGAATTTCGATTTTTTTTTGTGAACCACAAGTCTTTTCTCCGGAAAACATTATTATCATGTATATGAGCATGATGTCAATATATATTTGACCAGAAAAGTTTACCTAAGCACGTATACATAAAAATTGATCTTTATATGTACATTTTATATGAGGTATTTGAACATAAGTGGTCGGATCATAGGTCACAATGGACCGATCTCGCCAATACAGCGTAGGTATATTAGTAATCTAAGTTATAAGTTTCATTTATCTAGCTCTTCAATTTTAAAAGAAGTAGGGATTTCAACAGACAGACAGACGGACAGACAGACGGACAGGCGGACATCGCTAAATCGACTCAGGAGGTCATGCTGATCAAGAATATATATACTTTTCCATACCGGAGATGCTTCCTTCTGGGTGTTACAAACGGCGTACCAAACTGCATATACCCTTTCACTCTTAGTGTAGGGTATAAAAATAAACCTAAAAAAAATAAAATTCAAAGAGGACATACATCAAAGACGGACACAAATCAAAAGGACAGGAAAACAGTAAAAATACACTTGAGAAGCCTTTTGGCTTTACCTTGCATAATATATAAGGTAGACATTAATTTTTGCATTATTTACTTGATTTGATATCATTATTGTATATTAGAAAACATTTCGTTTATTTTAAATATTACTTTTTTTAGTTGTACTATTGGTCTTATAACTATTTCGTATTACTTTTATAGGATAAAAATATGAATTACGAGTTTCATAGAATGAATAGTATTGTGGTTATAGTTGTCATTTTGTTTTAATATCATAAGCTATAGGATCAATATGTTTATATATCACACTATGGTTTTTGTATGTATTTACTATACATTCCATAGGATGAGCAGTTTTGTAGTTATAGTTTTGACATTTTGTTTTAATAGGATATCTATAATAGGATTATCTATCTATCTATATATATATAAAACTCTTGGTCCGTCTGTCAGTCTGTCGTCTGTCTGTCTGTCTGTCTGTCTGTCTGTCTGTCTGTCTGTCTGTCTGTCTGTTTGTTCCAGCATCACGTCTAAACCGCTGAACCGATTTAACTGAAATTTTGCCACAGGATACTAAGGAGTCCGGAGGGTGGCATAGGCTATATATGGGCGGGATTGGACAAAGGGGCATGGTACCTCCCATACAACCTAAACTTTCAAAACAACATAACTCAGCAGATACACAATCTAAAAAGATGAAACAAAAAACTAAAATTCACCACACTAAAACTCACCACACTAAAACTCAACACAATAAAGCTCACCACACTAAAACTCACCACACTAAAAATTCACCACACTAAAACTCACCACACTAAAACTCACCATACTAAAAACTCACCACACCGAAACTCACCACACTAAAACTCCCCACACTAAAACTCACCTCACTAAAACTCACCACACTTAAATTCACTACACTAAAAATTCACCAGACTAAAACTCACCACACTAAAACTCACCACACTAAAACTCACCACACCAAAACTCACCACACTAAACCACACCACACTAAAACTAACTACACTAAAACTTCTACTGGGAAAAACTCTACGGGGAAGAATTCTACCGGGAAGAGTTCTACCGTGAAGAATTTTACGGTAAAGCGTTCTATGGGGAAGAAATTTACGGCGAAGATTTCTACTGGGAAGAATTCTACGGCGAAATATTCTACTGTCTGAATTGTTTTTGAGAAAAGTTGTTTTGGCGGAGAATTATTATTTGGTTACTACATTTATAAAACCAATAAAAACTTCAACAGCGAAGCACGGGGCCATGATATAAAAAATAATAATAATGTTTTTTTATATTAATAAAATCGCTTTATAAGTATCTATGAATTCACAAAATCTTGGCACGAGTCGTGCACGGGTCCAGCTATTTGTTATATGACGCAAACTATTGATTTGAATTTATTACACCATCAATAGGGTGAATAGGAGTTACGACTTTAATCCTTGAACATAATACTAAAAAATATTTTTCAATTTATTCAGTTTGCAGACTTTAAATTCACAGATTTTAAATTCTCACAGGAAGGCAAAAAATGGATTTCGTTGGTCCACCATTTTGAGACCATTTCACATACAATTTTATTAATAATATAGTGTTTTTCCCATAATATTTTATTTAATAAAATTAAAATTTATGTATTTAAATTTTCCATAATACTAATATAATTTAGAATTAAAAGGATCAATACTATTTAATGAATAAAAAAAACTATAACTTCAATGGTATGTTCCCATAGGAATATAATAGTTATATTATTTAAAAATAATGTGATATATTATTAATTTTTAATGAATTAAACTATTGAATTTAAGTTGCAATATTTTTTAAACAGTCTAAATTATTCAATTAATAATTTTATCAAATTGATACAATGGTATATGTCACTTTATCGTATTGTGATGAACTATTGTTATAATAAGACATTCCAGTTTCAATAGGACATCATATTAATTTTTAATAATAAAAGCTATTAAAACCAATAGTGTGATGCCACTATAATATAAATAGGAAAAATCGTTGAATCAATTGGAGTTCTTATGGATTTTATAGTTTTTTTTTTTCAGAGTGTATATGAACTCGGTGTGGTTGGGATTCGAAATCATGTCGTCCGAAACGATGGGAGTTGGTAGTCAAGTACACTAGGTGCTAGGCTACTAAACCGCGCAACTATCACTTGTCTAATTTGCAATTTAGCTTGTTCTATTTTTAGAAAAAGACTTTGTTGTAACAACGACGACTGGTGCCGAAGTTCGATGGAACGAAAACATTTAAAGTAACGTATTTTTCTTATCAAGCATTTTTTTCGTAACGTATTTGATTCTGAAATATTTGTAGAATGCACCCTCTAAAATGCTTTTATATCTTTTCTACGAAATATTACAGAGTTTCAGACCATATCAAAAATAAAAAAAAACTAATCGTAGCAGTTCTGCTATACGAAGAGAAACTCACAATTAAAATCGAAACACTTATTCATTTGGATCGCAATTCTAGATCTTTCATAAATTATACGAAAATGCCGAATAAAAGTATGAAGATCATAGTATTTATAAAATATATTAAAAACACACTAAAAACATCTTTAAAACGTTTTTAATTTGATTTACTTCATTAAAGGAAACAGTCACAAATAATTCCATATCTAAATTTTCAATTTATCATAATTTCACTATAAGCCAAAAGGAGGTTAATAATAGTCGTAGAGCTCAACTCCAGACAATAATATTGCCTAAAAGAACACTTTAACCTGCTGAGCAGGGTCATTACAAGTATTTTAGTTTTTTATTGTACAAAAATAATCCCAAAAAATCACAACAAAAGTCATTAATTTTCTTTTTGGAAAACAAAAAAAAAATGTCAATAAAAGAGTTTGTTAACTTCATCATTAAAAGCACACCATACCAAACAGCCATCAACCTTCGTCAGAGGCAAACCTTTGAATTGTAGATACTACTCAAGAAATTCGCGAATATAGAGAGTTTTATTTACAGCCCCTTCTTTAGAAAGCCTCTCTCAAACCCTAATGCAGCCTTTGAGCCTCTTAGCTATTGAGACACTTATTTAACAAATGATTCGCCATCGTCGTCGTGTTAATAAATAGCCTCGAGCTAGTTTTGGCCTTAATTATTTATACTTGAGCAAATTTGGCTTAGCTTGGCTGCTGGCTTATTGCCTGTCGGCCACTACAGTCATTTGTAATCCATTTAAGTTTTTTTTTTCGCTACTATTTTTTTAGTTCTTACCAAAACAACTTCCTTAATGATCTAAACTTTGAACGTTGTGTAGCAAAATAAATGAAATAATATTCGCAGAGTGTGTAAAATCCACAGCGGCGTAGACAGCTTTGCAATGGCTTTATTAGCGTTTTGCAAGGGCCACATTAGACAAATGGTTATTTTGTCGGCTGCCACAAACGCAATTTATTGCATTATGAACGCTGTTTTTCGTGTGTCTGCTTTCATTGGCCTCCACATCCTTTGTTCGTAGACCTAGTCCAAATATTTGTAGTGCATACCTTGTGCTTTATATATATCAAACCCCCATCCATTTCCGTCTGCCACACATACAAAACCTAGACCTTGTCCTTTATTCTGCGTCCGAGTCATCACTTCAACCATTTTTGTTTCTTTGATAAATGATGCGTTTCTCGAGTTTACGTTGGCCCACGAGGAATCACGAAGAATCACTGCCATTGACTGGTTTAAAATTCCATAAATGTTGGTTCGTGGCAATGTTCTTTTTGGCACAAAACTGCTTGCGAAAAACGGATGGCCACCACGATTGGAAAATTTTGCATCTTCTGAAGTTCTTAGCACTTTGGCTGTTCATTGAGTTGGAAGTCATTAAATTGACGTTTTGTGCGATTTATAGCCAATTGTGGCTTTTAGCGAATTGCTTTTTCAATAAATTTTCCAAAGCGAAGGGCACAACACATATTTTCCATATTTATGACCTGAACTACCTAATAAAGTAAAATCAATATTCTGCATAAAATAAATGCAAAATGTTGAAATTATTTAATACTAAAAATAACAAAAGTGTTCATTGTAGCCTAAGGCATATTTGCATTCAATAAAATTTATTAATTAAAGACAAATTGCCTGCAACTGTTTCGTTGTTTTTATTACATGTGCATTTTGTGTAAAATATTCGCATGACATTAAAATTTAGAGCATTTTTAAAGTTTATTTGTTTCGCATTGTGATTTATATCGAAATTCGTTAACATTTTAACATATTCGGCTTTAAAAATGGTTTATAAATTTAAAACGTTTCAAAATGCATTGAAATGATTAATAAAAACTGAATAATAAAATTATGAAAAAATAAACAAGTTAATTTGAATAATTCCAAAGCTTTCCAAAAGCTCTAAGACTGTATGAACAGTAAAATCGGTTCAAATTAGGTAATATTTTTCAAAAGCTTTAAAGTTTTTCAAAAGTTCTAAGACTGTATAAAGAGTAAAATCTTTCCAAATCATTTAATATTTTTCAAAAGCTGAAAAGTTTTCCAAAAGCTGAAAAGCTTTCAAAAAGCTTTATAAAAGTTTTAAAACTTTCTAAAAGGTTTATAGCTTTCCAAATGCTAAATAGTTTCATAAAATCTCAATAGCTTTGTTAAAATTAAACTGAACTTTCAAACTCTTTAAAGCATTCCAGAATATTAACAAAAGTGTTAAAATGATTGCTAAAGCTTTAAGTGTTAATTCTATTTAAAAAAAAAATCAACATGCAAAAGATTTGGAAAACTTTAAATGATTTATAAAAGCATCAAAGCTTTTTAAAAATGAAAAATTTTAAACTTAAAAACTTTCAAAATGCTTGACAAATGGTTTTAAGTTATTCCAAAAGCTTTCTAAAAGCTCTAAAGCGTTCAAAAGCTCAACAGCTTTATAAAAGTTTTAAAACTTTCAAAAGGCTTTGTAGCTTTCTAAATGCTCTATAGCTCCATAAAATCTCAATAGCTTTGTAAAAATTAAAGTGAACTTTCAAACGTTTAAAAGCATTCCAGAATATTAACAAAAGCGTTAAAATGATTGCTAAAGCTCAAAGTGTTAATTCTATTTTTAAAAAAATTTCAGCATGCAAAAAATTTGAAAAACTTTAAATTATTTATAAAAGCATCAAAGCTTTTTAAAAATGAAAAATTTTAAACTTAAAAACTTTCAAAATGCTTGACAAATGGTTTTAAGTTATTCCAAAAGCTTCCTAAAAGCTCTAAAACGTTCAAAAGCTCAAAATCTTTCAAAAAAAAGTCAAAAGCTTTATAAAAGTTTTAAAACTTTCTAAATGTTTTATAGCTTTCTAAATGCTCAATAGCTCCATAAAATCTCAATAGCTTTGTAAAAATTAAACTGAACTTTCAAACGTTTAAAAGCATTCCAGAATATTAACAAAGGTGTTATAATAATTGCTAAAGCTCTAGGTGTTAATTCTCTTTAAAAAAAATGTCGACATTGCAAAAGATTTGTAAGAATTGAAATGATTTATAAAAGCACAAAAGCTTTTTTAAAAATGAAAATTTGAAACCTTAAAAGCTTTCAAAATGCTTGACAAATTGTTTTAAGTTATTCCAAAAGCTTTCTAAATGCTTTCTAAATGCTGAAAAGCTTCTAAAAGCTCAAAAGCTTTCTAAAATCTCCAAATATTTCTAAAATCTAAAATAAAAATTAAAATCTTTCCCCAAGCTCAACAAATAAATTTATATTTTAATTTTTTAGTTTTCATATAAAGATTTTTTAGTTGTTAACAAATTTCAAATAAACAAAAATCATACGGAATCAGTGCAAAAGCTTGACTTTTTTTATAAAGGTATTTATTCTAAAATTTAAAATCATTCTAAAAGATCCAGATAAAATGCTTAACTTAAAAACTTCAAAAACTTTCCAAAACTTAAAATTCTTCCGTACGACAAGATCAGAATGTTTTGAAAGTATTTATAATCAAAACGTTTTTATAAAGATGATTAAATAACTAGAAAACTGCATAAAAGCTTTTCAAAATTCAAAGCTTTAACAAAAAAAACTACATAACAGCTCCAACTTTATTTAAGCATATTAGTTTTTCGTAAGCTCAAAAACCTTTAAGTTAAAATTCTACTGAAAAACTCGAAACCTTTTCAAACTTTCAAATTTTCCCAAAATAAGTAAACTTCAAAACAAATATCACTTCTTACTGTGATATAATTGCTTTTCAAAAAGCTTTTAAGTACTGGTTCAACAATTAGTAAATAAAGTGACTACAAATGCAGGGTCTTTTAATGAAAACAAAATTCAAAAACTGCACTCTAAAGTTTAAATCTCTGCACATGACAATATCGACTGTAAGCTTTGCATATTGGCAGCGAAAAGCAGTAGCATCGGCATAAAATTCAAACAACCACAAAACTAGTGACGCACATTCACTCACATGCATTGGGCCAAAAGCCTTTTATGGTGGGAATTACAAATAGTTCGGTCTCGGTCAGGGTAACGCCCAACTAAGTCGTGCTACTCAAGAACTACCGCTAATGTTTGCTGTCAATGGCGCGGTTTATAACAGGCTGCTAACAAGCGTCAAACACCGCTGGACTTTTAGAACTTATAAATAAAATTGAACTAAAAGTTGTCCGTCATGCTGCTTGTTATGTAATACAGCAGCAAACGCGTATTCCTGGCAACAAAAGCTTCACCTCAGCCCTTTCCACCATCACAGACTAGCCAAGGCAGGTCCCTAAGTCCGCCCCGCACAAAGTAGGCGCCAACCTGGCATCATTAAATCAATTTAAAACCCTTTCACGTGAATTTTTGGGGCTTATGAGAACCGCACACATACTATGCTGGAATTTCTATGAAAAATACCAAACTCAAATCCGACACCGCCTCGTGTTATCCATCAAGGTATGTGTTTTATATAATATATAAATGTGTGTGTGTGTGTGGTTGTATGTGTCGTTCTACGTCTATTGAAATAAATTGAATGGAAAGAAGTGAATTTGAAAAGTCGTCGTTGAGTCATAAAAAGTGAGCAAAAAAAACGCCAAATGAAATAAAATGAGTCGCTGCTGCGGGAATTTATGTAAA